>PVJA010001872.1:0-20702 GCA_004027025.1 Myocastor coypus
AATCAATCTTTATCCATTTGTCCCACATTTTTTAAAGAATTTTTTTTTCTTGTTTCAGAACTTTTGTTTGTTTATTTATTTATTTTTATGGCCGGCTCAGCCTGCCCTGAGGGCAGGGCTGGCACAGCATGTGGTGCCAGGGATTGAACCGAAGTCCCTGCAGCTACCTAAGCTTTCCTAAGCAGGTGCTTTAGACCACTGAGCCATCCTGCCAGACCTCATATCCCACACTTTTTAGTAACTTCTTTATTTCACATAGGTCCTGTAAAGAAAACAAAAGTTCAAACATATCCTCTAGTAAGTGATTTCAGACACATTTCGCACTGTAGTTCTCTCAGGTAAAAACTTTGTATGGGGACACTTCTAATATCATTCCTGGTAAAACGGTTTAGGAAAAGACAGCACTTGGTATCCACTTGTAGTGATGGTACTGCAGGCTACTTCTGTTTACAGCATTTCTCCTACCTAAATCAGAGCAACTGAACAAAGATTTCTCTTAATTTTAGAAAGCAAATGTTTGAAATCATGCATTTTACCGAATATATATGGCAAGATATACCCATTTCCCCCATGTAAAAGCTAAAATAAATAAGTAAGCAAGTAATATCTACAGCAGATTAGTAACATGAGAAATCTCAAAAACTAACCCATGACTTGCAAAGTGTGTGGGGTAGGGGGTATTGTTGTTAAAACTGTTGTTCTTTTCTTTCACATACAGAAGTTAAAGACAGAAGGCCATTGCAGAATACTTCTGAGACTATAAAATACTTAAACAGCCTGTACAAAATTATCCCAAAGACACTGACATGGTACAATGCACAAAAGGAGTGTAGCAAGGAGAACATGCGCCTGGTGACCATCACTGACCCCTACCAGCAGGCGTTCCTCTCCGTGCAGGTCGTGCTCTGGAACTCTTCTTTCTGGATTGGACTCTCCAGTCAAGACGTAGGTTTCAGTCTTCACAGCCAGGGCTGAGTGAAGGAATGGGAAATGCACAGCACCAGCATTTCTCACAAACTACAAGAAACCAAAGATCTTAGTGTCTTACTTCAATATATTTCATAAATAGGAAGGGTTTTGTGTCAATTATCTTCTCCCAACTGGAAGATCTGTGTAGTGAAAGAAAGGGTTCTACTGGCTATAAATACTTGATCACCTCTCTTTATTCTGTTAAGCTTAATTCAACAGCTACCATGTTTCCTCAACTAATGAAAACATGAGAAGGAAAGAAGTGAAACCTCAAGTGGATTGGATATGTAGCAGCTCTGTAGTGATGAAAAAGAGTTTTCCATCACTTCAGATCGGCCAACAGAAGTTAGGCTGCTCTAAAAAGGAATTAGAATGTGTTTTACTTCTCAAGTCTTGCCATGGATGTCTGGAGTACTTATTCATTTCACAGCCCAGGGTATCAGTCTCCTATGAATTGCCAGGGCTAACCTAAGTGAATGCAGCACACACAGGAATTGGTGTGCATCTGAGCTTTAGCTGTAATCAAATGCAGGTATTGTTTATTTTTGGGGTTTTTTGGGGAGGTTGTTTGTTTTTGTTTTTTTGTTTTGTTTTGTTTTTGTTTTGTCTTTTACTGAAAAAGCTGTCAGGAATCTTTTTTCCTATTTCAAAAAAGTTGTTATAGTCTTAGCATTGTAAGTAGTTTTGCTTTCTTCTCAACCCTGGTATCTATTTCCCAAATACCGTAATGGGTCTAGTGCTATTTGGATAAAATGTGGTTGAAAATAGTTTAGTCCAGCTCAAACCCAGAATAAAACTAAAGAATGGATAATGAAAAAAAATTTCAGAAGTACAATTGAAAGTAGCATTTATAATGCTTTGAAAAATAATCTCTGGAGCTCTGAGTATCCGGAACTTGTCGCCAGATCAAGCCTGTGACCTGAGAGAGCTGTTCTTCCCGCCCTCACCACCTCCACTCCTGCACAGCGGGCCTTTTCCTTGCTTTCTCACCAGCCTTTAATATTCTGCAAGACCTCCTGTGTCTTGCTGTGGCAATTAGCTGTGTGCTTGCTTAGTTGATAGAGGAATTTTTTGGAAAAAAAAAAATCTTCTTTGGATTTTTTTTTTTTCAGAACTAGGGACTGAACTCAGGTCCTTGCATTTGCCAAGCAAGTGCTTAATCTGAGCTATTTCCCCAGCCCTGAAAAATTATTTTCTTGAAAGGAAAGATTTAAACCTTTAAATCTCTTGTAAGAAAGCAATATTGTCATTGTAGAAAAATTGTACGTCTAGTACCAAATAAGAAGAAAAATTAAGTCATTTTGATTAAAGTCATTGTTCACTGGGAAGTCATTGTTATTCAAGTAACTGAATATAAGTGTGGATCAATACTTCGACACATGTCTTTCAATTTATTTTTCTATGTACACATCTTTATGTTTAGAACAGTTAGAATCATACTATTTTGTATCTTTTTTCTCCCACTTAATGATAGTGGTCTTTTTTTCTTATTTTATTTTCAATATTTGTGTGTTGTTCTATTTTCCTTTTACCATTCATTTTATTCTATAGTTTTCAAAAGTGTATTTAGTGAGGCTGGGGAGATAGCTCCGTGGCACAAGTGCCTGCCTGGCAAGTGCAAGGTCATGAGTTTGAACCCTGGTCCCGCCAAAAAAAAAAAAAAAAAAAAAAAAGTGTATTTAGTACAGGGCCTATAGAGCCTCATTACACAGAGTGGAATAATAGTTATCTTCCTGTTTGTAGCCTCCCAAGCACTGGGATTACAGGCACACACCATCACGTCCAGTCTTAGTCACCATCTCAGTCCACCCCAGGGCCAGGGCCAGAATGGCATACTGGGTATTGAACCCTGGTCCCTGCATCTCCCTAAGCAGGTGCTCTAGTCCCCTGAGCTATCTGGCAAGGCCTCGTTTTGCTATTAATTTTAACATCTTTTGTGTAGCTGTTTATTTTATATTTTTCTAAAGTGAGCTAAATCTTTGGAACATGACAGGATATTAATAGATCACATTTTATGTTGAAAGCAATGGGAAAATATTGAAAGATTTTAAATGATAAGAAATAGTAAGAGTGTAAGAATTTTTCATTAAGTAAAATGATGCTGAGTTAAGATTTGAGAGGAAGAAAGCAGTCTGAAAATAGAGAAACCAGTTGTTTTATATAAATGCATGAAGGATTGGGGTTGGCTTGAACCATGGCCTGTCCACGATATTGTTTGGGTGAAGTCCAGCCTGTGGCTGTGGCAATGAGTCTTTCAAGCATTTAAGATGTGCCTATGTCATTGGCAGAGCCAGGAAGATATCAGAGCATCTTAGTAAATGTGAAAAAAAAAAAAAAAAAAAAAAAAAAACGAGGGCCCAAGTTCTTAGTGAATACCTGGAAGAGGCAAAGATTCTGGATGTTATCAGTGATAAAATGGGCATAAAACAAAAGGCAATAACTGAAGGAAATAAAGTATCTACTGTGCCCTTCTTGTAGCTCATTGGTGCCTGAAAATGGAAAAGCAAACAGCCTTCCCTTATGAGTACTTAAAAGATATTATTCCTTTAGAAAAGCCATATTTAAACTAAGATCAATAAAAGCCAGAATTCAATAAAAAGATATTTTATAGTCTTAAGAGACTGTATATTCAATAAAGCAGTTGAGGACAGGGAAAGATTTATAAGTGATGGAATGGAAGTTCCAAAGCCCCAGGGACAGGAACAAGGGAGTGGGGAGCAGCATAAGAAAAGGAATCTAGGCCAGGGCCGATCATACTGTAGCAAGAATGGTATCTCCAGGGGGCCACATCCAAGGCCACCATGGCTTAGGAATTAATTCACACAGGTTGACAACTGGAATTAGAATAGTTCAGAATGGAACAGCTAGTGCCTTCTGATTATGGCTCCCTAAAGAGCCCATGTGTGGCCTTGATCAGTATTCCCAATAAACTAGTGATGTAGATTGCCTTGGGGCTCAGGGGAGTTTATCTCAGTGGTTCTACTAGGCCCAAACTGGTTATGTAAGGCTTTTCGGTGGCACCATGGGCAAGTTTAGACAAGACTGTACTCTAACCCATTCCCTGGAGTTCTGTGCCTACTCTGTAAAGTGGAAATCCTAACTCAAGTGGGGAGGGAGCTTTATTCATTCATTCTATGGGTTGGTGGTGCAAGTCAGTGGTAGAGTGCTTTCCTAGCAGGTAGGAAGCCCTAACTTCAATTCTCAACACAGTGGAAACAAAGCAACAAACAAAATCTCACTAGGTGCAGAGATGCATTACCTATAATTACAGCTATTTGGGAGGCTGAGGAGGGAAGATCACTTGAACCAGAAATTCAAAGCTATCTTGGTGATGTAGTGACATCCCATCTCAAAAGAACAAAATAGATATTTGTAGTACATAACAAGATATGTCTTCTTCCCAAAGACAAATGTCAAAACAGGCATGTTTTGCCACAAACCCTACAGCACTAAGAAGGAAAATGACATGTGTATAACTGTGTGCCAGCTAGCCATGGGATTTTTTTTTTTTTTACACATAACCATCATTGTGCTATACTCTAATTGATAAGGGATTGGAAACTTGAAAAAGTAGGCTCTTGGGTCAAAAGCAAATAAGCAGCTACAACAGGATAAAACTAGATACCCTTAGCTTGAAAGCCCATATTCTCTCTACTATGCCCTGCTTTTCTGGTGCTTTCTGTTTTCTGACAACCAATAGTTCCAGTTGTGTGTGAATCAGCAAAGCACACAGTTAGAACACAAGACTCCAGAGACTTCATGGCCTGAGTTTGAATTCCTGAACTGCTGTTTATGTTCTGTGTGATTCTCATGTGTTACAAATCTTTATCTCCCTCACCTGTGAAATCATAGAACTTCTCTCATATGGTTTGCTATGAGGATTAATTTGTCAATATTAAAGCACTAAGGCATGACCTAACACATAGTGGTATGCATGTGCATTAAATATAAAATAAAATCAAGTCATTAGGTTGACATATGTGTCAAAATAATAAAAAGGGGATAACATGAATATTAGCACTTGAATTGTATTTCTATACCTTACAGGATGAACGCAACTTTGGTTGGTCAGATGGGAAACATCTTCATTTTAGTCGCTGGGCTGAAAATAGCCAACAGACTGAGGACTGTGTGATATTAGACACTGATGGATTCTGGAAAACGGCTGATTGCAATGAAAAGCAGCCAGGTGCTATTTGCTACTACCCAGGAAGTATGTGAATTTCAATTATGTTAATTCTTAAATGATCAGTCTCGTAGGAATCTTAGGGCCGTAGTTTTTAAAATCTGGTTCTATAATTGTGAAGAAATTATAGTCATATTCTTTTTACAAGAAAATTTGTATTCAAGTATAATTATTTGGGCCAGGGAGGTAGCTCAATGGCATGAAGTGCCCGCCCGCCTGGCAAACAAAAGGTGCTGAGTTTGATACCTAGTATAAAAAAGGAAACAAAAAAAAAAAAAGCTACAAAAAATGCAATTATTTATTAAACATCTTGTCATTAATTTTTATTTTAGACATGTTTACTTACTTATACCAGCTAACAATATTGACTTTTTTTCATTTTAATTTTTATTAGTACATATTTGCTGTGCATAATATTTTCATTGCTTGTATGGAGTTGGTACATGAATATAGCATGTCTTAATTCTGTTTTCATCCTCTCCCTCCCCATCCCTATATCTCTTGATCCCCTTCCCATTTGAAAAAGATCATGTCCTGACTTCCTATCATCTATCCTTTGCTTTATTTTTTATTTATATTTTGCATTTCTCAAATGGGAGAAATCATGTGATACAACTTGTGTGTCTGATTTATTTCACTTACTGTGGTCTCCAGGTGCATGCATTTTCCTACAAATGACTTCAGTTTGTCTTTCTTTATGGTAAAGTAAACACCACATTTTCTTTGTTAGTGCACGTTTCAAGTGCCTAGTGATTACACTCATCCCGGGGACCACGTACACAGACATAACAAGCTTAATTCTTAACCTTGTCCTCTTCCCCCCCACCTCCAACTCTTGCTCCCCTTCCCATCACACGAGCTCTATTTCTATTTTTTTCAACTTTTTAAAACAATCCTTTTGTCCTTCTTTCTGCCCTCCTTCCATCTCTTGTGCTCCTTTCCATTTGCAATAGATCTCTCTACTTCCATCTATTGTTTATCTTGCTCTTCATACTTTGGGTTTCTTATTGATCAGTGCTCAAAGTCCCATTGTGACTCAGACTCATTTTATATACATATGGTATCTATATTGTCTTCAAAAAGTTGTTTTTATGGAAACTCTTTCATAATTCTTAATATCAATAATTAACATCACCTTCATGAGCCTCTGTTAAGATTCAGTTTCCTGAAAGTTATACCAACAGCCTTATCTTAGTGTACGCCAACAGGGAAACTTAGACTGCCTCAAATAGAGCTAGAGCTAAGCTTCCTAGGGAATGGAAACTAGGGGCCCATACATGCACCCTTCCACCTGTCATTTCTGTCTCTCTCTGTGTGTTTGCACCCTGTTTATTCTTTCTTCTTCTTTCTGCACATAGTGGAACATGGCAGCTGTGCAACTTTTATTTGTGCTATTACAGGAGACGAGTTAATGATTTCTGAATTCCACTTTTCCCATTCTTAGACTCTGGTGGGCTCAGCATGAGCCAGGTATGCAATCTCTGGTTCAGTCAAAGGAAGGTAACACTCGGCTATCAAGGGCCCATATTTGTGGGGGAGAGAACATGCTACTTCACTGACAAGGGGATTATTTGTTCAGTGGGAGAGATACTGATTATCTTTAGAGCTACATATTAATTTGATTTATTTTGAATGGGACATATCTATATTTGTGTCATCTTGAATGTACAGCCTTCTTATAAAATGAAAAAGACAGATTTTCCAGTGACCACATTATAAATGATATTTCTGTTTGATTTGATTAAATTAATAACTTAGAACATTGAGTTTTTCATTAAAATGTTTCAATAAGATTAGAGATGTCACACTGGCAAGATAGCTCAGTAGTCTGAAGGGCCTGCTTATGTAAGCTTAGGCAGGCTTGGAGGCCATGGTTCAATCCCTGGCACCACATGCTGTTCCAGTTTTGCCCTCTGAAGGACTGAGCCAGCCAAAAAAAAAGAAAAAAAAATTTAAAAAGAAAGATTAGAGATGTCAGTAATCAAAAATTTAAAACAAATTGTTGAAGTTATAATTAGGTGCCTGTTATTGATTTGTTTGAGTGGTTTCTCTGAGGTAGCCCCTTACACTTGACATTTGATGTATGAAAAACCAAAACTGCATTTAACGTAAAAGAACCATCTTTTTAACATTTTTTTTTCTACTCACAACCATACTAAGAAAATGGTGGTAAATTATTTCCTCCCTGTAAAAAGTGAGCTTCCTGTGTGCTGTATTTTAGCATAAACAGTGAAGAAGCATAAGTAGGCTTCCTGAATATTTCCTACAAATCCAGGCTTGTAATTACAAACAGAAGTTAACATTATGTCTCAAATTGGAATCCTCAACATCAACTCTTTTTCTAGATGAGACTGAGGCTAAACCAGTTGACAGAGTTAAATGCCCATCTCCTGCTCTAAATACCCCATGGATACCATTTCAGAACTCCTGCTATAATTTCATGTTGATGAAGAGTACACATAGAGCAATGACACAAGAAGAAGTGGATTCCAAATGCCAAGAAATGAGTAAGTGTATTCTATTGTCACCATGTATTGAATCATACTAATTCTTTTTAAAAATCACCTGCATCATAAATAGTTCCAATTAGTACTAATAACTAATTCTCAGAAATATCTAACTCTACATTATCAGTTACAGTGTATTAAAATACATGATTAAGATGGAAAGGATATGAGTCAATTCTTTATTCACCTAGATGAGAATTAGTCTTCATGAGTGTAAACAAGATGGGTTTCTCTTTAAAAAGAAATGAAATTACACTAAAAATCAGAGAAGTGGACAATAAACAAGGAAGAGTAAGGTCAGAGTGAAAGTAGGTTAACTTGAGTAGTTAACTACATAACAGTTATGCTTAAATAAAGCACATATTTCATACTTTCAACTCTCAAAACACTGAATATTTCCAGTGAAATCCACTGAGGAGTTGTGATTTTTGAATGGCGGAACTAATGAAGCTGTAAATTGTATAGAAAGTCCCTACAAGAAAACATCAGGTTGGGGCCTGGAGGGATGGCTCAGTGGTCTAAAGCTCCTGCTTGGGAAAACTAGGGCAGCTTCAGGGACAGCAGTTCGATCCCCGGCACCACATGCTGCGCCAGCCCTGCCCTCGGGGCAGGCTGAGCCGGCCATAGAAATGAGTGAATAGATGAGCAAGGGTTCTGAAACAAGAAAAATAAGTAAAATAAAATAAAATAAATTATTGAAAAAAAAAAAAAAAAGAAAACATCAGGTCATTATTCCCTAACATTATATTCTGTACCTTAAGAAGTACTGGTATACGTATAAACTAATTTAACTTCATTTAAACCAATGTTTGCAAATGTTTTAACCATGAAGACCTTTCTGAGAAACCTCCGTGGTTAGAAATGCAGTTTGAGAAATATAATAGTGATCTCTGAGAAAAAAGGCATCTGTGTCTTAGGGCTCATCTAAAAGGTTGCTTTAACTACAGAGAAATCTCTGCAGTTGTACCATTAATACAAGTGGACTTATGCCACCTGATAATGAGCTTGAAATGGGGAAACCAAGGTGAATTTATATTTTAAATTATCTGTTAGCTACTATTTTTCCACTACACTGTAAGACCAAGTTTAACATGTAAGTATTAATAACCTATTTTGTACCATAAGATAGTTTAAATGTACGTTTTTCCATTAGTATGTTTTGGAAACTATTAAACTAGGAAAGAAAGTTTTCTAAATCTTATAGACAAAATTAAGTATTCTACATAAGTAATTATTAAAATTATTGACTTTCTTGTTTCACAGATTCAAGATCACATATTCTGAGTATTCGAGATGAAAAAGAGAATGAGTTTGTTCTTGAACAACTCCTGCACTTCAGCTATATGGCTTCTTGGGTAATGTTAGGGATAACTTATGAAAGTAAGTTATAAATATATCCATTTTCTCTGTTTTATTGTTAGTTCACTGTAACATATGTATCAAGCTATAAAATTAAGGCTCTTCAAATCATATCAGTATACAAAAGTAATAATCATATAGGGCTGGCACTATAATTCAGTACCAGAGCATGCCTCTAGTATCTCTGAAACCCTGGGTTCAATCCCCAGCACTATGCTCAGTGGCATAAGCACCTACCTGAAAACAAAAACAAAACCTAAATAAAACCTAAATATATATATATATATATATATATATATATATATATATATATATATATTCATACAAGACAGTTTTTGTACCTCTGCCAATGTCATTATTATATTTTCCCAGCAATCTTGGAGTTACATGGAGATAAATATATCCCTTTCCACCTTCTTCCTTGTAGCAATTCAGGATTAGCACTTCCATATAGGTCTCCAGTACTTACTTATATCATTGCTATGTGGGATGAATGAGAACAGAATCACCTTCTATTAATGTTGCACCTGAGGGTTTATAACATTGTCTTTAGGTATACATAAGGCAAACAACATAAAAATGAGATTCCTGGTCTGACAATGGGATATGAGATTTGGACTAAATGTCACAAATACAAAATATCATCGATACATTTTTTTGAGACAGGGCTCACTGTCTAGTTCTGGCTACTGTTAAATATACTTTGTAGCATAGGTTGGCCTTGAATTTATGTTGAACCTTCTGCCTCAGCATTTCAGATGCTGGAATTATAGGCATGTGCCACCATGTCTAATATAAAATTTTTAAAAGACCAACTATTACATGAGATTGGGGAGGAACTTACTCAGAGATATCATGAAAACTGTGAAAATTTTGCAACAAGAAAAAAATCTGTTATGAAAAGTATTTCATACTTTCATATGAATCATGGAAAACATGTATTTTACTTTAAGTGATTTTAATAAGGGGCAATAGGCAACAAGCCAGAGTGTCTCAGTTACTCTTTGCTCATTTCTGGAACAAATACCCGACACCCAAAATGAACGAAGAAAAGGTTTATTTAGCTGATAGTTACTGGAGGTTTCAGTCCATACTCTGCTGGCTGCAAGGCAGACTAGTATATGGCAGAGAGCAACCTTTCATCAAGGCAGCAAACAGCAAGAGAGACAAAGGGAGAGGCCAAGGTTCAGGTAGCTAGCTAGCCTCTGTCCCATCCTTACATTGTAATGCAAATTACCTGCCCCAGGGCAGGTGCAGCATCCACACTCACAATAATCAATCACAAACTCCAGAAGGCACTTTATGACTACATGATGCTTTGTGGGGACGACTATATACAAACTATAACACAGAGGTAGAGTAGAAAGGAAACTAAATTACTGTACTCAAATATGACCATTTTAAAAAGCAGGCTTTTTATTTGCTATCTAACCTTTTTTATGATTTCCAAGTTAGTCCTATATTTATTACTTGCAGATGAGTTTATGAAGATAATACTATGGTTCCCACTTGAGGATAAATTCATCATAATCTGACTTACGCTGAATCTTTTCTTCAGTTGCACTAAATTAAGAATAAGGGAAAAAAATGGACAGAAACTAGATGAACATGTTTCAGGTTTTATCTGAAAGTGACTGAAGAAACAATGCTCTCATATTTAGTGGTCAAAGACAGACCCAGGAGGAGACTTGAACCCTGTGATATAATTTATAGCTACCTTGTTAGAAACAAAATGTGTTCAATATTCTGAAAATGCATTTTCACTGCTCAATTTGGCAACATATATATGAAAAAGCATTTTCAGATATAAAAACATCTTTTAATCTTTTTAATAAAATACATAGATAATAAAAGTTTCAAGGGCTGGGGAAACAGCAGCATAAGTACCTGCCTGGCAAGCACAAGGTCCTGAGTTCAATCCCTGGTACCAGAAAGGTAGGAAAGAAGGAAGGAAGGAAGGAAGAAAGGAAGGAAGGAAGGAAGGAAGGAAGGAAGGAAGGAAGGAAGGAAGGAAGGAAGGAGGGAGGGAAGGAAAAAGAAGAAAGAAAGACAGAAAGAAAGAAAGAAAGAAAGAAAGAAAGAAAGAAAGAAAGAAAGAAAGAAAAAAAGTTTCACTAAAATATGTAGGCATATGAGAGACAAAGTATCTTTTAAGTAAACAGAGAATCTAGTTTAAATCTCATTCTTACTGACTAAATTTATGTCCATAAATCACTGCTTTTAGTTACTTCAAAATATAGGAATATTTAATTCTATATAGCACCTATAGGAAGAATTTTGTTTTGGAAACCTTCTGACTTTTCAGCAGGAGGGCCATGAATAAAAATTTCTAACACAACATGGCAACCAAGAGATACTTCTCGCCAACTTTTTAAAATGAACATTCTTTAGAGCAACTTTAGAAAGATACCATTGCATGTTGGGTTGGTTGGAAAACTAGTAACTTTAAAGTTTAAGAAAAGGAACAAGGATTTGGGAAACAAGGATGATAGAAAGCACCAAGCGAAAAAACAAATCATAGCCAGACACATAATCCCAAGCCCTCAGGGAGGCTGAGGCAAGGCAAGTTTCAGCCTTGTTTGAGCAATTCAATGACTTAGTGAAACTCTGTGTCAAAATTAAAATTAAAAGGTCTGGGGACATAGTCCTGGGTTCAGTCTAAGGGTGGCAAACCCCCTCAGACTGAAACAGAAGAGGACTGTAAGTCACCTGCATAGTATTTCTCATGTGTCCTTGATGCAGGCAGATGTTTAGTGTGTTCCCTTGAAGATGGCAGTCAGTGAAAGATAGAAATTGCCAGGACAACATGGGTATAGGCAGGTGATGACAGTATCACTGCTCATATGTAGCTACAATTTTAATAGGCCCAAAAGCATTTTTATTTTTTTTATTTTTTATTTATTTATTTATTTTTATTTATTTATTTATTTATTTATTTATTTATTTATTTATTTATTTATTGTCTTTTTAAGACAGGGTCTCGCTATGCAGTTGAGGCTGGCCTTGAGCTCACTTTTGTAGCCCAGGCTGGTCTCAAACTCACACCAGTCCTCCTGCCTCAGCCTCCCGAGTGCTGGGATTACAGGTGTGAGCCACCATGCCCGGCTACCCCAGAAGCATTTTTAAAGTTTTTATTGAGACATATTTTCTTATCATACAATTCAGCCATTTGAAGTACATGATTAAATGCCCTTTAATGTGGTCATGAAGTTATACAGTCATCACTACTCCCAAAAAGAAATACAGTATCCCTTAATAGTTCATTCTGGTCCCACCAGCTTTCCCAGATCTCTGCAATTACAAATCTAATCTACTTCCTTCTCTACAAATTACTTGCTCTAGATATTTCTTGTAAATGAGACCATACAATATTGTGATTTTTTTAAGGTGGGGACTGGCTTCCTCTGCTTGGCAAAAAGTTTTCAATACATTGTAGCAATACTTCATTACTTCATATGGCTGACCTATATTCCATTTTATAGGTATACTACGTTTTCTTTATACATTCATCAGTTGGTGAACAATTAACTTGTTTCATGCTAGTGGTAATATGAATAATGCTTTTCTGAACATTCATGTATACATTTTTGTGTAGATGTGTGTTTCCATTTCTGTTGTGTATACATACTAAATATACAATTTCCAATGGAATTGCTGAATCAGTGAAGAACTGTCTGAAGAACTGCCAGCTTGTTTTTTTGTTGTTGTTTTTTGCTTTTTGTTTTTTTTGTTGAGGGTCTCACTACTAGATCAGACTTGTAATGATCCACCTGTTTACAGCCTCCCAAGAGCTGGGATCACAGGCATACACCACCACACTCAGTCTCAATTGCTATCTCAGTATGCCCCGGAGGTGGGGCCAGCACAGCAGGCCCAGGATTGAACCCCTGGCCCCTGCGTCTGCTTGCAGGCACTTTAATATGCTAAACTATTTGGCCAGCCCTGCCAGCTTGTTTTTGAAAGTATCTGTACATTTTCCATTTGTTCTACCAGTGTATGAGGGTTTTGATTTCTCTGTATTTATGTCATCATTTGCTTTTGTCTTTTTTATATAGTCACCATCCAAAAGAATGGGGAATGAGATGGAATAGAGGTTTTTAGTGTGTTTCTCTGATGGCTAATGATGTTAAACATCGTTTTATTGATTACTTGTATATCATCTTTGAATAAATCTGTATTTATATCTTTTATCCATTTTAGTTTAACTATTTGTCATTAGGTTGCAAGCATTTTTCATTCTAAATATAAAACCCTGTCATCACTTTCCTGATCATACAAAGATTTGTCTTTTTTTTCTTGGGTTGGGGGTGGGCTGTGTACTGGAAATGGAACACAGGACCTCATGCTTGCCAGGCAGGCACTGTGCTGCTGAGCTATCTCTGGCTGATTTTTCATTCTTTTTTTTTTTTAATTTTTTTTTTATTTTTTTTTTATTTTTTTCTTGTTTCAGAACCTTTGTTTATTCACTCATTTTTATGGCCGGCTCAGCCTGCCCCGAGGGCAGGGCTGGCACAGCATGTGGTGCCGGGGATCGAACCGCGGTCCCTGAAGTCGCCCAAGCTTTCCCAAGCAGGCACTTCAGACCTCTGAGCCATCCCGCCAGGCCCCTGATTTTTCATTCTTATCAAGTATTATTTACCTATTTTTTTCCTCATGCTTTCCAGGCAGGCACTGTGCTGCTGAGCTATCTCTGGTTGATTTTTCATTCTTATCAAGTATTATTTGCCTATTTTTTATCACTTGTGGATACCTAAGAAGGACTTATCTAGTACTGGACCATAAAGTCTCACTCTCGTATTTTTTTCTAAAAGCTTTATAGTTTTAGTTCTCACATTTAGGTTTGTAGTATATTTTGAATTTTAGTGAAAAGTGACAGAAAATGCTTAACTTTATTTTTTGCATGTAGATATCCAGTTATTCAGCACCATTTCTTGAGAAGACTTTTCACCTTGAATATGCTATCATCTTAAAGTTAGCTATATGTCTGCACAATTGTATCCTCCTTATGCCTAGACATTTCTCTTACTAATTGTGTAATATATGTTTTTATAAAATAGCTATGTTGATTTCCAACACAACTGACCATATATATGAGAAATGGATATTTTGATAGAAAACAACCATATACTAATTGTTGAAGGATGCAAGTATATGCAAATTTTAATAATCATGTTTATTATTTGTATTTTCCAAATAAAAATAAACGCAATTTACTGAGATGGCATTAAAATATTTTAATGAGATACACATAATCATATAACCATATAGAAGGTAGGAGAAAAAGAAAGTCATTTGAAATAGTAACCGTATAATTATGATGCTTAAAATAATCTCTGAGCATAAAAAAATACATTTCTTCTTTAGATAACTCCCTGATGTGGTTTGATAAAAGCATGCTATCATATACACACTGGCGAGCAGGAAGACCAACTGTAAAAAATGGCAAATTTTTGGCTGGTTTGAATACTGATGGCTTCTGGGATATTCAAGCCTTTAATGTTATTGAGGAAATACTTTCTTTTTACCAGCATAGCATTCTTGCTTGTAAAATTGAAATGGGTAAGTATGTAAGTCTGTGTTACTCCAGGGAAGGGGGATGCCAAGACATTTGCTCTAGTGTGAATTATGTCGCTGGGTGTTTTGAGTGCCTTCTCTGTATTCAGCTTGATGTGAGGCCTGAGAGCTTACGTAAGAGGAGACAGCATAACTTCTTTATCAAAAGTGGCTTACTTTTAGATTATTTGCTATAGATGAAAATGATCAGTGAAAACAATGATAAACTTCAACAGGACGTGACAGTTGGAGGGACCTTGATGGAGGATAGGATTATTGCAAATAAGAAAACTTATTCAGGTAGAAATTGACATTTCAGACAAAATGAGTGCCTTTTGACCTTGTGTAATGCACAAATAAGGCTAAAGTGCAAGTTCACTTAAAATGTTCACAACATATCAACTGCTGTCACAATCACCTTTCTCTGAGTCTTCTGCTGACCACCTAGAGCTCATGGTAATGGAATCCTGGCTAGCCATCTTCCCTCACAATAGGATCCGAAAGATCGCCTGTATCAACCCTCTCTCAAAACTCCTTTTTGTCAATTACTTTGAGTCCATGAAAACTTTTGAGACTATAGAGATTAGCCTCTGTTCTTAATTCTAGGTCTGCTTGCCTCCATCTTTTACCCATCCTGGCTCATTAAGCAAACCATCTTTTTCTCATGTGGCTTCTGTGTGGAGTCTACCCAGCCTCATATATTTCCTTTCTATACATTTTTCCTGCTAAGAAGCTTTCTACTCTTGTATTTTCTTTTTTATTTGAAATAAAATTTTCACTTTAGAAGTGCTTTAGATTTGCAGAAAAGTTACACAGATAGTACAGAGTGCCCATATCTTACCACCACCACTTTCTCCTACTGTTGGCATCTTATGGTACATTTGTCACAAATAAAGAACCCATTTTGATATATTTTATTAACTAAAATTCTTACACTTTTCTGTATCTTTAGTTTTATCTGATAACCTTTTGCCATTCAAGACTCCATCTGGGATACATTCTGGCCTAAGCTCTTCTTGGCTGTGATGTTTCTTGAGACTTTTCTTGGTTTTTATATTACAAGTTTTGAGGGGGACTAGAAATGTATTTTGTAGAACATCTTTCACTTAGCATTAGCTGATGTTTTTCTTATGATTAAAGTGAGGTTTTTCAGAGAAAGTAGAAAGCCACAAATATAAGGTATCCTTTTCATCATATGGTATGAATAGTATATGCTGTAAAGGTGTCTGTCACATGGATTTTAGCCTTGGTCACTTAGCTCAAGGGAGTGTTTGTTAATTTTCTCTGTTGTAAAGTAACTCTTCCTCCTTTCCATATTGCACTCTGTAAAGAAGTTAGAGTGCTCAGTCTACACTTACAGGTTGGGAAGTTATCCTCTGCCATCCTGTGGAAGAGGTGACTGCATAGATTATTTGGGATTCTATATAGCTTTATCTATTTTCAACAAATTAAAATATATTCAGATATTTATTAATAGCCTCAAACATTTTTACTGTTTTTAGCACTTTTTTCTATTTAGCTTCTTTTTATTTTTAATGTCTTTTAACCTTCTAATTCTTATGTGAGCACATGGTTAATTTTAAGGATCTGTGGGTCCCTGTGTGATCTGTTTTACCCAGAGAGAAATGGCAACAGGAATGAGGAAAAGACAGACAAGAAAACAACTGCAGGGTTAAGCAGTCACTCATCTGCCTAGTTGGCAAGAAGACCCCCAGAGCAACAATATGGACATTTATTTATACCTTTGCAACACATGATACAAGATTGCCTACTGACTAATAGCTTACATTAACCAGTCAGGATGTATATCTCAGGATCAAGGTAGTTTGTCTGTTTTAGGCCGCTTACACACATTTGACCAACTTTCTAGCTTTTGTGATTCCCAACAAATCTCCTTTTTTTGTTTTGTTGTCAGAGATAGGTGTTGAATTTCAGTTAGAGAAGCTGTGCTTGGAGAGCTCTTTAGATGACCTTTTTATACTTGATGCCAATCCAATGATTTTAGGTACTTGAATCCGGCAAGGTAATCCTATATAGTCCAGTAATCCATAATAGTAGTGAGTTATCAGTACACCTGCTAATCGTCAAAAGTTATTAGTAACTTGAGCTTTTACAGCTTAGAATATTAACATGGCATTACTTTCAGATCTTGTTATCTGAGCAGGTCAGTTAAATCTCTTTAGGATTTAACTTGGAACCATGTATAGCACCTCTTAGATCTTTTATAAGTGTTAACCACCTGGATGAGTTATGGCCATTGCTTGACCAATTTGTTTTTTATTAAAGCCTGAGAGAATTTTTTTTAGGTAACTCTCCTTAGGCACACTATATGTCATTGATCTTTTTTTCTGTGGCCCCATAATCTCCTTGATCAGAAAATCTGGGACTCAACAGAGTTATAGGCTGTCGCAGCAGAGGTTTCTGTCTTTGAGTCCTCATTGACTTTGAAGGAATAGGGCAACATATTGGCTGTCTTTGTAGCCCATCTATCTCTTTAATTTTTGTTCTCTAAACTTTAGTTGTCAAACATGTAGAAGGGAAGCTTAATGACATTACCCTGTAACAGAAGTAGTAAGCTTAATGTTTATATTTTTTTCTTTTTTTATTTTAGTACAGGGTCTCACTACATATATCAGACTCATAGTGTTCAGCCTCCCAAGATCTGGGATTACAGGCCTGGCTATCATCCCAATCACTGTTTCAGAGAATCTTGGGGTTGGGCTGGCAAGGCACACTGAGGATTGAACCCATCAGCTTTAGCTGCCTAAGCAGACGCTTTAATCTGCTGAGCTAGTTGGCCAGCCTCTTAATATTCATATTTATCTGAATATAAAACACCTTAGAAGGCCAGGAGATAGCTCAGCAGTCTAAAGTGACTGCTTAGGCAAGCTTAGACAGGTACAGGGGACCACAGTTCAATCCCAGGCACCACATGGTATGCCAGCCCCACCAGCTGGCCTAAATAAATAAATAAATAAATACCTTAGGCATAAAATGGAACTGTTATTTTTCAACAATCATAGATGTTTTAATATTTAAATCACTATTGAATGTTAAAAGACAGATATATATATATATATATATATATATATATATATATATATATATATCACAGAAACTTAGAAATCAAAACCATGAACATTGTAGCAGGACAAACCTGACATTTTGTGACATACTTGAGTCTTAATTTTGGCATAATACTTTTGGCCAGTCATCTTTATCTAACATAAGAAATTTAACCTAATAATTAGCCATTGTTAAATCATATATACATCACAAGTTTTTAGTTAAAGGTAGAGGTTTGAATCAGAAAGTCTTAGCACAATAAGTCATATTTGTTTTACTTTTGGAAGATCTGTACACTTTTAATCGTGAATATACTTAATACACCACGAGATTAACAGTAACAAATTGCCATACACATGTGAAAATCTTTATTTATTTATTTATTTTTTATTTTATTTTATTTTATTTTATTTTATTTTATTTTTGTGGGACGAGGGTTCAAACTCACAACCTTGCACTTGCCCAGCAGGCACTTGTGCCTCGGAGCTATCTCCCCAGCCCCGAAAATCTTTATTTTTAAATGTATTTTTATATCAAACCCACTTTGTAAGAAAAAAACTCCATTGGAATTTCTTTTCTTTAAAACTTCATCTTTTAACCAATGACCTGTCTACTGAAGGTGTCTCCTAAGGAACTATTGAGATTATTGGGAGCTCCTTATTAATGAACAAAAAGGCTTGCCACACCTCTTATTCATCAATTGACTACTTTCCAATAATTTCTCCCCACTCTAAGGAATTTTTGCTTAAGTAGCTTAAATTTTTGATAAACTGTATAAGCTGATTTTTTTTGTATAAACTGATTTTAATATCACTTACACCAGCTGATAACTTAGGAGAGCGCATGCTTTTAAGTCTATACCCCAAATTGTATTATGAACAAATGATCAAAAAAGAAAAACAGAGGGGCTGGGGAAATAGCTCAGTAGAATAAGCGCTTGCCTGACAAGTGCAACGATCTGAGTTCAATCCCCAGTCCTGCAAAAAATAAAAAATTAAAAAAATTAAAAAAGGAACAGCTGTTCACAGAATGATATACAAATACACAGAACACACAAACAAACACTTTTACAAAATCATGAGCACACTCAAATGTGTATTACTGGCTAGATTAATTTATAGTAACTATTACAATTCTTATAAATTTAATTGTAAATAGACTAGTCAGATTTTGTTACTTGTCGGTAAGCAGAGCTCTTATCGGAAAACTTTGGAAGGAATAAAACCTTTTATCTATAATTTTCATAGTTTGTATTTTTGAATGTTTTGTCTTAATACTAGTAAAATTTAGCTCAGTTATTTTTATATATTGTATCACCTATTTACACTTTAGATATCCATGTTGTTAGTTCTTTCAATAGGTCCCAGGTGGCTCTAGTCTCATCACTGATGACTTCTTCTCCAGGTCTGGCTGTATGATATAGCCTGACAGCGCTTCTGGTACCGAAATAGGTCATTTAGCTTTCCTGTGAAAACACAAGCATACTCCTCCCCAGGTTCCTTCCATTGTCCAGTATGGAGAGCTCTCCAAAGGAACCCCTCCTAGCCTTTTTCTCTTACTTGATGGAACTCTTTTTGCTACTGTACTTCCATCTTTTGTAGAATTTAAAAAAAAAATTAATGGAGTATATTGATAAGTGAAATTGGAAAGATTGATTATTTCCCCGCTCTGTTTTTGTAATTGAATTTTGATTGTATGGTAAGAAACTTGTATCCTGTATTTTGGAAGAGCTGTTTTTGTTTTGTTTCTTTTTTATAGAACCAGGGATTGAACTCAGCCCCCTGTGCTTGCTAGACAAGCACTTATTCTACTGAACTATTTCCCCAGCCCCTAGAAGAGAAAGCCATTTAATTTCTCACTTAACCTAATACGACCTGTCTGAAAAAGCAAATTAATTTAACTTCTCTGAAGGATTATGACGGTTAATAACTCCAGAGAAATTAGCCAAAAATCTAGATGGAGCCAATTAATATTACCAAATAAAATCTGAAAATCATAAATAGTTGATCTGAACAGTTTGGGGCACATTATATCTTTTTTGGATAATGTAGTTTATGCCTTTTTGGAGGCCATCACTGGGGCTTTTATTATTTAAATGTGATGACAAAATCAAGCTACTGTTTAAACTGCACCGCTTTTAGATTGTACTCTAAACCTCCATATTTGTCTGTAAAATATTAAAACTTTTTATACCAACTTTAATTTAGAACTGTAAAGCAAGCAATCAAACTTATTAGGAATCAAAAGAATGTTAAATAATCTTTTAAAATATTTCCATTATTATAAAATCGTAGCAAATATTATTGAATTTTGTTAAAGGCAAACTGTTTTTATCATTATGATGGAAACTGACATTTATTTATTTATTTATTTATTTATTTATTTATTCCATATTTAGCACAGAGTCTACAGGGTCTCACTACATAGATTGAACTCATAATGATTCTTTTGTTTTCAGCTTCCCACACGCTGGGATTACAGGTGCACCTGCCACCATGGCCAGTCTCAGTCAATGTCTCAGCCTGCCCTGGGGGTGAGGCCAGCATGGCATGTCTGGGATCGAGAAAATCACTTTTTATTTCAAGCAGCTTAAGAAGAAAATATAAAACAAAACTTTTCTTTTAGTGTCCATTGTAATGTAGAGAGTAAGCCACTGTTTTTTGTTGATGTTGTTGCTGTTAAGTTTCATTCTTGGATAATGGCCCTTCACCTTGTAGGTACTCTACCTGGAGGTCATTCATGCTTGCATTTGCAAATCTCTTTAAAATGTTTTTTATTGATTAACTTTTATTTTTAACGCAATATTTCTTTTTAATAATTTTAAAATTTTTATCAAAAACAAGAATGACCAATCGAGCAATGTAAGAATCTGGTGTGGTTTAACAATCGATAAAATTATAACTATGATTTCCCTGCATAATCAGCATTGATGACACAAGGCAAAATCTGGAGCCTTTTTAAAATTTTTGTTTTATTTTTATTTGGTACAGGGTGTCACTGTACTGGAGACCTTTTAAAATGAGACTGTTGGGGCCCACCGGGATGGCTCAGTGGTCTAAAGC
>PVJA010001872.1:20802-50405 GCA_004027025.1 Myocastor coypus
AATACAATACAATACAATAAAAAAATAAAATGACTATTGTGGCCTAGCAAGATTCCCACAATACCCTGAGACATAGGTCTATAGACTCTAGTAAGAATAATTTGGGGCCTCATTTTAGGAGCTAATAGGAATCTGAAGGAGGAACTGAAGTCTAAGCCTCTGCTCTTGGTTGTTTGCCAGAGGTCAGAGATGCTTATGGCAGGGCAGGGAAAAGCACTCCCATTATTTGATAGAGCCCAGGTAGGCCCCATTGTAAGTTTCCCTCAATGGGTTGGCCTTCCACATCAGTTTTAGATCTATACTCACTTGTCCAATGATACCCTCATCTACATCTTGTATATGGACTGGAGGGTTTTATTGAAGAAACAAACAATGGCTGTGTTGTCTTTGGTGCAGCAGAATAGTTTCAGGATAAATATCCCTTGTCCATACAATGAAAACCTTGCTCTTTCCCTTTTATCTAGACTGTAGATGAATAACCTGAGTAACAGCTGCTGCCGAGGCATATGAGGGGCTAATATCTGTAAAAATTCCCAATCATCTTAGGCAGTGTAGCTCCCCGCCTCTTTTTTTTTTTTTTTTTACTTTTTTTGTAGCCCAGGGGCTGAGGAGATAGCTCTGTGACGCAAATGCCTACCTGGCAAGTGCAAGGTCATGAGTTTGAACCCCAGTCCAGCAAAATACAAACAAACTCTTTTTGTAGCCCATTTTTGTAGGCTCTTAAAACCTCTTTATACCATTTATTTGCATTTTTGTAGGGCCATTATGGAACTATTAATTTTCCAGGTTCTTTGTCACTTATAATCCTCTCACTAGCTTACAATAAACATGCAGTAAAATCTTGAAAAGGTTTGTCAGGGCCCTGTCCAATGGAAGCCAAATTAAGGGATGACTGTAAGCCTTAATGGCAACTATTTTAGTTTGCTCATAAATTTGCAATGCAAAGGTCAGTTGGTTGTGTTAAAGGCACCCTGCCCAATCAGCATGTCTCTTGTAATGGCTAACTTGTAAACTACATTTTGAGCTATCTCTGCAATATTCAAAGAAATTTCCTTTCCACAATAAATAATCTGGATTCAAGCATACTTTAGCTATTTGCTACCAATCATTTTAGGTCATAATCTGTTGTCCTGGCGTTTCTACTAAACTCAAGGTAAAGGGAGCAGTAGGTCCATAAATAACAATAGTTTATTTTTTTAAGGTTTTGAAAGATGCAGCTTTATGAAGACATACCACTTGTTCCAGGTTATTAGGAACTTCAACTTTAGAAACAGAATAGATATGTTAAAAAAAAAAAAAAAAAAAAAACAACAACAACAAAAAAAAAAACTCTCCATGGGCTCCTCTGCCCATATGGATTCTTTTGGTGCCAATTGCAAGGGAGATAAAGAAAATGGCTGTACTTCTCTTGAGGCAGAAGTTCCAACCTGGGATTCAGTGAAATTTCTCTGAGCTGCCATGGCCAGGATTAAGGCCTATGGCTCCTTAAAAACCACTGAACATTGAGAAATGTCTATCTCAGGACTGAGGTAGCTTGTCCGCTTTAGGCACTGAGGGCTAGTCCCACTTACACACATTTGACCAATTTTCTAGTTTTCATGCTTCTCAACAGTTATTTATACTTCAGATTATTTTCCAACCAACTACATTACATAATATTTTTCCATTGTTTTTGCAGCTCTGGCTCTTAGGAGCTCTTTCCTTTGGGCTCAGTATCCCTGTGGAATACCTTTATCATTGTGGTTTTACTGTTTACTTGTTTTTAATGTTTCCATACTTTCTAAATAATTTCTCTTTAGTCCTAATTTCTCCTAACCCTCCAGATCTGATATTTCAATTGGTTTTCTAAGGCCTCTAATGCAGAGAAGTCTCTCCATTATAGCTAATCTCACATGCCATAGTGAATAATAGTTTTGCTATTATTTCAAGCATTGTTATTTTCTGTCTCCAACTATTATGTACACTTCTTATGTAAAGACTATGTTTACATCTTTTTAAAATCAATCAACAGGGCAGGCCAGATATCTCAGTGGACCAAAGCACCTGCTTAGGCCCCTAGGACACGCTGTGCCTGTGATTAAGACTGGGCATGTAGTGCACCCAACACTTGGGAGGCTGAAAACAAGAGAATCACTATGAGTTAGAGCTATGTAGTGAGACCCTGTAGACCCTGTACTAAAATTAACCAACAACTATAGTATTTAAAAGCCTATTATAAGTTCTGTGAGCATAAGAAAAATAAAATGTGCCTTTGACCTATGAATAATAAATTCAGTTTTATTTAACTTTTTAATGATTTTGTCATTTTACTCCAAACTTATACTTAAAATACTTTAAATTTAATGACTAACATTTAAAAAATATTATAGTTGACTACAAGGAAGAATATAATACTACACTGCCACAGTTTATTCCATATGAAGATGGTGTTTATAATGTTATTCAGCAAAAGGTAACATGGTATGAAGCAGTAAACACATGTTCTCAAAGTGGAGGTCATTTGGCAAGTGTTCATAACCAGAATGACCAGCTCTTTCTAGAAGATATTGTAAAGCGTGATGGATTTCCCCTCTGGATTGGACTGTCAAGTCATGATGTAAGTCTTACTCTATTTTTCATAGATTTTCCAAATCTGTTTCTTACTTTGAGAGTTGGAAATCTGAGCATAAAATACTAACTCAAAGTAGAATAGCTGGTTAAGTCCTGGGATTCTGTTTTCACAGCGTGGTGCTTCAAATAAAAAATTTATATGTGTAAAATGTACATATGGAATGTAAACAGCCAAGGTACTATGTAGGCCCAGTGGATTAATAGCTCAAGAGCATCTCTGTAACCTATTTGGAGAAGACCAAATGAGAAGCTAGTGTAAAGGAAATAGAACCCGGAAAACCTGACTTTCAATACTAAAAACAGCTCTTCCATTTATGTGCTAGGTTTTCATAAGCAATTTATTTAACTTTTATGCCTCTATTTCTTCATCTATAATATTTTCAGTGATATTTTAACACAAATATTTATGTACTTTGCCAGCAAAAATTCTTAACATAGGACTTATAAACATATATTTCTTTCCATTTTTCTCCTTAGAAGTTAACATTAATTAAAATTAATCTGCTGATAAACAATTTTCTATTTGTTTGTATCTTCAGCTATTTGAACTCTATCAGTAGTGTATTATGTAGTTGTAATAATGTCTGATTTACAAAGATAGTCATCTAATGATATTAAAATTTCACCTTAAGAATATAGTGGAAAAGCCGGTTGAGATGGCTCAGCAGTCTAAAGCACGTGTTTAGGCAAGCTTAGGCAACTGCAGTGACCATGGTTCGATCCCTGGCACCACATGCTGCACCAGCCCCACCCCCAGATCAGGCTGAGCCAGCCATAACATAAATAAATTTTTTTTAAAAAAAAGTAGAATACAGTGGAAGAGATAAAAGGAGGAAAGGTGGCAAGTTAAGATTGATTCGAGGAATAATCAAAAGTAGTATTTCTATTTAGTGGTTCTTTAGAAGTATTTTCTAGGACGCTGCGGCTTGACGGCTTCTGTAATTCAGACACCAAAACCATAAAACTATAAAGCATGGACAGCCAATGAACAACATGAATGCTACGTTGTAAATCTACAATTGTGATAAATGGAAACCACTTATTTTCATGACATTTAAAGTATTACATAAACTCATATTTTAAAAAAGATCCAGGGCCAGGGCCAGGGATGTAGCTCAGCAGCATAGCACCTGCCTAGCAAGCATGGGGTAAACAGTTCAATTCCAGGTAAAAACAAAATTAAATATATATATATATATATATATATATATATATATATATATATATATATATATATATAATGGGGTCAGGGAAATAGCTCAGTAGAATAGGTGCCTGCCTGGCAAGCCCAAGGACCTCAGTTCAATCCCCACTCCTGCAAAAGAAAAGAGAGAGAGAGAGAGAGAGAGAGAGAGAGAGAGAAATTCTGTGCCTGACTTTAATATCCTCCTTAAATAGTGTCAGGGTAGGCCTAGATGTGGTGGCCTACCCATATAATCCCAGACCTCAGGAGACTGAGCCAGGAGGATCTCTGCAAGATCAAGGGTAAGATCAGAGTACATAGTAAGCTCAAAGCAAATACTCCTTCAAGTCCAATGTTTAGTAAAATACACATATATATATACATATATATACATATATATACATATATATACATATATATACATACATATATACATATATATATACACACATATATGTTATTCTTTATGTTCTTTTTTGAAGTCATGTATCTGAGATTGAGTTATCACTATTATTTTTAAACAGGGCAGTGAATCAAGTTTTGAATGGTCTGATGGTAGTCCGCTTGACTACATGCCATGGAAAAGTCAAAACTCTCCCGGAAATTGTGTGGTATTGGATCCAAAAGGAGTTTGGAAACATGAAAAATGCAATTCTGTTAAGGATGGAGCTATCTGTTATAAATCTACCAAATGTAAGACAATTTTAAATAAATATGAATTCACTAAGAATATGACATTTATACACATGGATACATACTCAATGAAACTTGTATAGTATTAACTAAAGCTTATTCACAAATTCCGTAGAAATAATGTTTGATACTTTGTAAATAGAAACAAGTATGATAAATCCTTTCAGATAACTTGTTCCCAAAGACTTTCAGTTATGGTTACTTATTAGATAAGTTTTACTGTAGAATCTGTGAACTCTCATTGCCTATGGCAGTGTTTTTGAAAGCTGAGATACTTGACTTTTCAGTTTTTAGGCACAGAAAACGAATGGAAGCTTTTGAAAAAGCTATTAGAATACAGGAAGATGTTGACAAGATAAACACATAGTACTTATAGGAAGATAAAATGATATCACCACCTTGGAAAATAGTATATAATTGCTCAAAACTTAAATATGTAATTATAGGACATATGAGTCAGAAAGCTCACTTCCAGGTATATATTCAAATGAATTAAAAACAAGGGCTCCAGTTAGATACAGTCTCACACACTGTCTTTCAGCTATTTTGGAGGCTGAAGTGATAGGATAACAAATTCACAGTTCAAGTTCAACCTGGACAACATAACACTCCTTTGTTCCTCCTCAAAACAACAACAAAAAACAGGAACTCAAATAAATTTTGTAGAACAT
The DNA here is from genome assembly GCA_004027025.1 of Myocastor coypus. NCBI lineage: Eukaryota > Metazoa > Chordata > Mammalia > Rodentia > Myocastoridae > Myocastor > Myocastor coypus. Next base: position 25,960 of record PVJA010001872.1, read on the forward strand.
GTTCATAAAACCAAAATATAGAAGTAACCAAGGTATCTGTCCATAGTGGAATGGGTAAGCAAAGTGTATACACATGTACACAGAGAGAAATATTACACAACATAAAAACAGATGTACAATGCTACAGTATGGCTAAAACTTGAAGAAGTACTAAGTGAAATATCTGATCACAAAACACCAAACATTGCATGATTTCACCTATATGAGGTACCTAGAGTCAACAGATTCATAGAAGCAGAAAGTAGAATGCTGGCTATCAAGTCCTATAGAGAGTGTAGTTTGAGGTCTTGCTTTTTTTTTGTTTTTATTTCTGTAAAACTTCTTTAAAATTTACTTTTTATTAGTACATGTGTCAAATTCATCAAACATGAATTTCAGTCATTTTGGGAGTGGCTATATGTATATATTACAACTTGTTTGTTTTTAGTCCTTTCTCCTTATCCTCTCTGTCCCTTCCCCACTCCACTGGCTCTCCTGTACCTTTTTTCATACTTGATATGCTTTGTCTGAACTCATATACTGGCCTATAGTGCTTACATTAATTGGATTGAGTAGGCTCCTGTGCATGGCCCATCTTTATTCTTATTTCCCCATCCCCTCCTCCTTAGCCCTCACTCTTGCTCCCTTTGACCAATTCTCTGTTGCAAAAGGGAAGCTGGGGTGCCTTGGGTAGCATACATGCTTTATAATCCCATTTGTTGACTCTTCCTGCTACTTCTATGTAATTGATATTCTGCTTAGAAAATCCTTTTCTATACCTGTGTCTTCAAGTGTTTTGCCTATTTTATCATCCAGAAGCTATATTGTTTCTGTTTTAATGTTTCAATGTCCTCTTGTCCCTTTCTATCCATTTGATATAATTTTGTTTATACTTTGCCTCACTTAAGTGAGAGTGGTAGTCCAGGTTTTGTGTCTAGTTTATTTCAGTCAATATTGTATTTGTCAAGTGCATCTATTTTCCTACAAATGTCTCACATTTGTCACTTTTTATAGTCAACTAGTATTCCATATATAGATATCACACTTCGTTTGTCCAATCATCTGTTGATAGGTCTACAGGATACTCCCAGGATTTAGCTATTACAAATGTGCTGCTATAAATATATTGCTGTTCTGTGATGTGGTACGATGATTTAAGCTCTTTGAGGAAAATACCTAGCATGGGGATGGCTGGGTCCTATGGATTGCTAGTTTCAGTTCTTCATACATCATCATACTGATTGTTATAATGGTATATTTTACATTCCCATCAGTAATGAAGGAGCATTCCTTTTGTACCACAGCCACACCAGCATTTGTTATTTTTTGACTTCCTAATGACTGCCATTCTTTCCAGAGAAAGATGAAATGAATGTTAAAGTCATTTTAATTTGCATTTCTCTAGTGGCCAGAGATGTTAAACATTCCTTCATTTATCTGTTCATCATTTGTGTATCTTCCTGTGAAGTGTCTGTTCATTTTTCTTTCTCATTTCTTGACTAGTTCTTTAATTTTAGGTGGTTCAATTTTTTTTTTTTTTTTTTTTTTTTTTGTGGGACCAGGGTTCAAACTCACGACCTTGCACTTGCCCAGCAGGCACTTGTGCCTCAGAGCTATCTCCCCAGCCCCCATGTTCCCGGTTCAATTTTTTTTTTTTTTGGCTCCTTGTATACTTTAAATATTACTCCTCTAGGTCAGGAATAACTAGGGAAAAATTTTCCCACTTTGTACATTGACTTCACACTACTGACTGATTCTTCTTAACAGAAGCATTTTGGTCTAATGTAATCCCATTTTTTGACTCTCCCCACTACTTCTTGTACAATCAATATTCTGCATAGGAAATCCTTTTCTATACCTATGTCTTCAAGTGTTTTACCTATTTTATCTCCCAGAAGGTATATTTCTGTTTTAATATTTAGATCTTCGAACCATTTCAATTTTAATTTGGTAGATGATGAGAGAGGGGTCCAGTTTCATTCTTATGCAAGCATATAACCAGTTTTCCCAGCATAAGGTATTACCTTTTAATGACTACAGAGTTTCAGGTTTGCAAGATAAAAAAGTTCCAGGGACCTGGCGAGATAGTTCAGTGCCTGCTTAGGCAACTGCAGAGACTGCAGTTCTATCACTGGCAGCACATGGCATGCCATCCCCATCCCCAGGGCAGGCTGAGCCAGCCATAACATAAATAAATAAATAAATAAATAAATAAATAAATAAAGATTTTTTAAAAAATGTTTCAATGATTGACAGTGGTAACAGTTGTTAAATGTGAATTAGTGGTTGCTGAAATACACATTTCATTTCACATAGCCTGCTAAATTGTATGTGATGTGTATTTCTCCACAGTACAAAAAAAAAAAAAAAAAAAATAAGACCTTCTTGAACAGAAATCCAGAAAACTTACAGTATAGGCCCTTGTTCTTTAAAAGAAAAGTTCAAGATTTCAAAGCAAAATGTCTGGAGGAATAGGTAGGATCAGAAATGTGTGCAACCCAAGGCACCTCAACTGCAGACAATATGAGAAACAAACAGACTTTAAAGATGTCATCTCCATTTGACTGTAGTACCAGAATATTTTTTTAAGTTCAAGGAAGTCCACCAGTCCTAGGAATGCCATCATGCTGGCCAGTGACTCAGCAAGCTTTGTATCTAATGAAGACACACACAGTTAAACCCAGTATGCCAGTGTAGAGTCCATAGTTGTCCTTTGACAAATCAATTGTTTTCACAACATAGCAGAAGCAGTAAGTCAGTCATAATGCCTCCTTCCATCACAGCCTTGCTGAGTTGTTGTCAGAGTTTTATAGCCTTTACAAAGAAATTTGGCAAATTTGTTCTGATCAGCAGCATCTAGAAAACTTACGGTTCTAGGTTTTGAACTAAAAGACTTAGATCTCAAACTGACAGAATTGAGAAATAATGAAAAATGGAGGCCAGTGAAATAATTGAAATTCTAAAGATCAAGCCTGGCTTCTAACAGAAGATAGGGAAGTGAAGGAAATAAGGGCCCCTAGAATCTCTTGATAAGAGAAGAAAAGAAGCAGCCATTTATCTGAAAACAATGGAGAGCACAAATAAAAGAGACTGTACCACACTGAGACCTGGAGAAAAATCAGAAAGAGCTTTCAGTTACTGGAGGAAGTGCAGACCACATGCACAACTGTCTGAGTTGAGATAACGGACTGGGACTAGGTTATATGCTCTTCTATTGGGATTATTTATAGGCATTAAAGGGCAATAACTTCATTACAAGGGCTCCCTGTGGTCCTTAGTCAAGCACTTTAAGTGGAAATTGCATTTTGTTGTTCTTTTTAAGAGCTGAGAAGCTATGCCTATCCTGTTTTGGGTTTGTGAGAGATTTTGCTATACTGATAGATTACACGTTTTACCAAATTACCAAGATATTGTTTATCGGTATAATTCCTAAACATAATTGTAGCTCTAGTTAAATTTGGGTTTATATTTTCAAAATAAAAAGGAATCCAAGGAGGTAGGAAGAGTAATGGAAGCTGGAGGGAAGAGGAAGTAAAAAGAATCAAGATGTGATCTGCATATTTACTATGTACTGCAAACATACACCAATAAAAGGGGAGAAGAATCCATGGAAAGGAAGTAGTTTTAGGCCTACCCACCCTATATTTGCTTATTTTCCCAGTCTGTCTTTGTAATTGTTTTTACTTCAGCTTAAATTTGTATCAGAGGACTAAGTACTTTTCTATTGTAAGTTTTTAAAATGGTATTCCAGGGGCCAGCAAGATAGCTTAGTGGTCTAAAGCACCTGCTTAGGCAGGCTTAGGCAAGCTCAGGGACCACAGCTCAATCCTGGGCACCACATGCACCAGCTCCACCCCCAAGGTAGGCTGAGCTGGCCACAGACTTGGTCATGGTGGTACACTTCTGTAATCTCAGCATTGGGGAGGCTGAAAGCAAAAGGATCACTATGAGTCCAAGCTTCATAGTGAAACCCTGTAGCAACCAAATACATACATACATGCATGCATATATACATACATGCACACATACATACATACATACAAACAAACATATGTGGTATTCCAGAAATCCAACTGGAATGTGTATTTATAGAGTACACCCTGCAGCTTTCTCTGGTCACTTTATTCAGTTAAATACTTCTTACCCACAAAAACAAGAGTTTGAAATAGGAACTTTTAATGTCATGTAGGAAGACAGTCACTGTTTCATGCTTTATTATAGCTGTGTCTAACACTTTCACAGTGAAAGAGCTGTCCCTGCATACATATTCATCCAGATGTCCAGCAGCAAAAGAAAATAGGTCGCAGTGGATCCAGTATGGGGATCACTGTTACACGACCGACCAGGCATTGCACAGCTTCTTAGAGGCCAAACAACTGTGTCCAGAACTTGGTGAGTTAAGAGCAGTTCATTGTCTTTAACTTGATAATTTAATTCTTAAAAATTTTTCTCAAGCAAATAATTTTAAATAATGTTTATATTTTGAAAAGTATTTTAAAGCACTAGCCATTTCATTGTAACATTATAATCTAATTGTCCGAGAGTAGAGAAATGTTGGGAATTTATGAGGTAAGTGCTCAGTGGAATATTGGAATAGCTCATTAATAATGATCAGTGTAAGAATAAGTAAATGGAAGTAAAAATGAGAAGAAGAGAGCTTTAAAATGCTAAACAGGCTGTTAAAGGTGATGACAAAGCAGGTTTGAATGTAAGTAGGTATGCCTAGATGAAAGGATTAAGAGGTAAAACTTTTGTAAAGTTACTAGGTAGTAAATACAAAATTATAGATTGCTAATTAGCATTGTCCCTCACCCTTGGAGCACCCTGTGCACAGGACTTTGTGCCATTTGACTTAGCCATTTGAGAAGGAGCCACAGTGGCTGGCCCATGATCACTCAGCCTGTAGTCGGAATGTAAAGTGACTTCTGAAAAGCTTCCTGGAGTATTTCCAAGACCCAATCTATTTATCTGCACATTTGGGTGGCACTTTACCCAGGCAGATGGCATTCAGCTCATTTATTTTACTAACTCCTGTGAAGACACTTGACTGATTAAAACATCTCCTAGTATAGCTGGTGAGATAGCTCAATGGACTAAGTGCTTGCTTAGGCAAGCACAGGGACCAGAGTGTGATCCCCAGCACCACATGCTATGCCGGCCCTGCCACTGGGAACACTGAGCTGGCCACTGAGACCAGCAATGGTGGCACATGTCTATAATCCTAGCACTGGGAAAGCAGAAAATAGGAGGATCGCAGCAAGTCTGAGCTGCATAGTGAAACCCTGTATCCAACACATAAAAAGAAAAAAAATTAGAAAAAAGTCTCCTAGCTATTGCTTAACTATATAATGAGAATTTTAGTGTGGGAATTATTGTGTGTTATACATTTATATACATGATGGAAACTATTATAATCTGTGTATGTATTCTGCAAATCAGAAACATTCCTCCTAAGGTAAAGAATTTTAAAAAAAAGATTTACTGTAAATAGATAGTGTGTGGGTTAAGCATTTAAATTTTTTATATCAGTGGTAAAGGCTCAAGTTGCAGCTCTAACAAGCACCATCCAAGTGACATTGTGGAATATATGTACTGTTTTTATTTTCTTATCTAAAGAAATGTGAGAATGAAAATAGCATTTCAAAGATTAGTACAGCTTGGGTAGGTGTAGGAATGAAATGAAGTAACATATATGGTTAAAGCACAGTGCACAGTAAAGAGGGAATTCTCAAAACTGTTCTTCTTATTAAAAATACTGAGATTGGTCCAATACAGTTTAACAATAATCCACAACCTTTGGACCAACTAGATTGGTGCAATACAATGTCACATGCCTATTATCTCAGCTACTGAGGGTTCTGAAGGGACTAAGGCAGGAGGGTCACAAGTTCAAGGTAGGCATGGGCAATTTAGTGAGATCTTCTCTTAGAATTTAAAGTTTCAGAGAAGGGCTGCAGACACATCCTTGTACAGAACCTACTTAACATACACAGGCTCCAGGTTTAATTCCCAGTACTGCAAAAAGGACAAAAAAAGAAAGCTTAACAGTGTCTAATTTGGTCCAGCCAAACAACTCAGGTGATTAAAATACCTGCAAGCAGAAGCAGGAGCCGGGGCCTGCAACCGCTGGGGCATGCCAAGCCAGCAATTGAGACTGAGCTTGATAGTGCACACCTGTGATCCCAGCTCTTGGAAGGCTATAAACAGGCAGATCATTATGAGTCCAATCTAGTAGTGAGACCCTGAACACCCCATAGACCCTTCTCTAAAATACACATACAAAAAAGAGTGTCTAATTCTGTAATTGGCTGTGTAAATACAAACAATTAATTTCCTTGAGTTGTTTTCTCACATGCTCCAGGTAATATCTGCCTCATTGTATAATATTAAACATGGTAACAGCATCTGCACATTGTGGTGGATTATGAAGGGGCAAAGCCCTTCTTTTCCTTTTCTTTCCTCCCTTCCTCCCTCCTCCCTCCCTGCCTTCTTTTCCTCTCTTATGATTTTGTTTTGTTTTGTTTTTGTTTTTAGACCAAGTCTTGCTATGTGGTTTCAGCTGGCCTAGAGCTCACTATGTAGCCCTTCTAACCCTGAACTCACAATGACCCTCCTGCCTTGGCCTTCCTACTGCTGGCATTACAGGAATATGCCACCATGCCTGGCTCTCCTTTTCTACTCTTAAAGATACCTCTCATCACAAAAGAAATGCTTTAGGTCAAGTATGTATAGGCTTATTGCTGGCATAGATATTATAGTTGATTGAATTTTGGACTGATTTCCAAGTCCAGTTTTTACTTATTTCTATCTCTTGCTGGATTCAAATGATAATAATATTTCCTCCATGTGTATAGGAGACCCATCAAACTTCACAAACATTCACTTGATCAAATCCAGACTATTTTTAGGAACTCACAGTGAGCATGACCAAGTATATTTATGTATAAGATAACATTAAAGGAGGGCCAGTGTTCCCCAGCATCCCAAATCCATTCATTTCTAATTCCACTTTAACAGAAACAAGTTTAAAGTTGAATTATAAAAAATATTCATTGAAGAAAATGCACTAAAAATCTATAGGGTGACACATATTTCTATCAGCACAAACTGTGGTGATTATGACTAGTTGTTGAAACAAAAGATCTTTGGCAGTTCTAACATAAAAAGTGCCAGTCAAATATTTTGAAAAATACATTTATATGTACATAGTTTCAGTTTGAATATATTTCTAACTTTTTTTTGGAATCCTAATACTTTGTTTATTTTTTTTTTTTGCATTTTTTTAGGCAAGGGTCTACAGGGTGTTCAGGGTCTCACTACTAGATTGGACTTGTAGTGATCCACCTGTTTACAGCTTCCCAAGAGCTGAAGTTACAGGCGCATGCCACCATGCCCAGTCTGTAAATTTTGATATAAACGTTAAAAAAAAATCCCTGTGTAAAGCTTGAATATTTTAATGTCTTTGTTCCTGCTCTATTTTTTTTCAAAGGATTAGTCCAGAATAAATCGTTTGCAAGTTTACATAGAACTAATTAGGTGCAACTTGCTTTTCCTCAACAGATCATTCTGCAACTATTGTCAGTATAAGGGATGAAAATGAGAATAAATTTGTGAGCAGATTGATGAGGGAAAACAGTAATATTACCATGAGAGTTTGGCTCGGGTTGTTCCAACATTCTGTGGGTAAGTGGCCTGTTTGCGTGTGCAGCGTGTGCAGGGGGTCTGCCTTGTGCTGAGCGCAAGTCAGCCTTGCTGCAGAATGGTGGTTGGTGACCGGTCCAAACCCTTCTCACTGAGGGATGAGCTGGCCCCACAGCTGCTCTGGGGGCTTATACATTTTGAATGAACATGTAAGTTATTAAGAATGGTGGACAATCAGGTTAAGTTAATTAGAATTGCTCTAGAGGCTTATTCCTGGGACCCTGGGATCAGCATCAGGATTTGCCTTTTCTGACAGCAATGTCTGAGGTCCATATCCCCACTAGGAACCCATGAGTTCACTTTCTTTAGTGTCCTAGCCCATGATTGTATCTCTTATAAATCTGAGAACATTATCATTTTATCTCTTTCCTTCTTAGGATATTTTTACCACCAATCAAAATTACTTTAAGCGATTTTACAGATAATTGATTTTTTAAAAAGGGAGGCAAATTTAGTAAAAGAGTAGAAAGTCTGGTTTATGAAACTCTAGACAAAGTTGAATTTTAAATAATTTAAACAAATGTAAATTATAAAATATTAAGTATGTTTTAAAAAATAAATAGATTGGAATGAGCATGGAGATGGACTGGAACTTGTATTTACCCTTTCACCACAAGGTGGTGTTGCCTTAGCTGAAAAACAAAGGAGTGGTGGTGCTGGGGCTGGGATGGGGAGAACTGTCTTCCTCCTCCAGAGCATGACTTTGAGGACAATAGTAAATGTGCAAGCATTCTGCACATTAAAGTGCCATATTCTGCATCAGTGTCCAATGGCACTTTCTACAAAGATGAAAATGCTCTATTTTTGCACTAATAGCAGTCATATGTCTAAGGAATACTTGAAATGTGACAAGTGCAACTAAAGGAGTTATTTATAGTTTCTATTCATTTTTAATAAATTTTGCTTTTAAATAGTGGCTATCCTATAAGGACAACACTATTCGAAGTAAATAATTTATTTGAGTCACATACTTTTAATTCCATCATTTAGTAGCAATGAATATAACAGTATTTAATATCTTTCTTCAGATCAGTCTTGGAGTTGGTTTGATGGATCAGGAGTGACATTTGTGAAGTGGGAGAGTAAAAGCAAGAGTGGTGATGGAAAATGTAGCATTTTGTTAGCTTCAAATGAAACTTGGAAAAAAGTTGAATGTTCACATGGCTATGGAAGAGTTGTCTGCAAAGTTCCTCTGGGTAAGTGTATAATTTGTCCTTAAGGAACAGATCAAGAAATAAATGTGTAGCCAGGCATGGTGGCACACACCTGTAATCCCAACATTTGGGAGGCTGAGACAAGAAGATTGCCACAAATTTCAGGCCAGCCTGAGCTACACAGTGAGTCTAAGGGCAGCCTAAACACCACAGTATGACCCTGTCTGAAAAAACAAAAAGACACAGAGAGAAACAACAACAACAATAACAGCAATCCAAGTCTGTTCTATGATTTTTGTCCTTGGTCTCAAAGTATTTATAAGGTATATCCAAAATTTTTTAATTAAATCATAGATTTTTCTCTCTGAAAAAGAGATTACAAGAGACATAAGATACCTAAGCCTCCCAGCTGGGCGTGGTGACTCACTCCTGTAATCCCAACACTTGGGAGTCTGGGACAAGAAGATCAGTGTGAGTTCGAGACCAGCCTGGGCTACAAAAGTGAGCTCAAGGCCAGCCTCAACTGCATAGTGAGACTCTGTCTCAAAAAGACAAAAACAAGCAAACAAAAAGATATCTAAGCCTCCCAAATGAAGCTATTAAACAGTCTAACTGTATATGTAACTCTTTTCAAAGGAAAATGGAAGCTGCCAAAGTATTACAAAGGTGAATTCTTCAACATCAAGATATATTTTGTTCTATAGTTTGACTATATATATAAAAGCTGGAAGATCTATTTTGTAATTACTTTGCTTCCTTTCTCCCCATTCCCATAAAACTCATAATTGTTTTAGAACACTTATGATTTAATTACTTAAAATGTTCAGAGTATCTGTAGGAAATCATAACTTAAACTTCTGTTTCATTAATCAATATATAAATTCACCATTAAAATATTATTTTATTTGTAGGAAACAAACTCTAAACATTAAAAAAAAACTAATATTTTAAAAGCTCTAACATAAAAGTTTCCAGTTCAAGGGCCCAGCGGGATGGCTCAGTGGTCTAAAGGGCCTGCTTAGGAAAGCTTGGGCAGCTGCAAGGACTGCGGTTCAATCCCTGGCACCACATGCTGTGCCAGCCCTGTCCTCAGGGCAGGCTGAGTCGGCCATGAAAATAAATAAATAGCCGGGCGTGGTGGCGCATGCCTGTAATCCCAGCACTTGGGAGGCTGAGGCAGGAGGATCTGTGAGAGTTCGAGACCAGCCTGGGCTACAAAAGTGAGTTCAGAGCCAGCCTGAACTGCATAGTGAGACCCTGTCTCGAAAAAGAAAAAATAAATAAATAAATAAGTAAATAAACAAACAAAAGTTCTGAAACAAGAAAAAAAAATAAAATAAAATAAAATAAAAATTCTAAAAAAAATAAAATAAAAGTTTCCAGTTGTGTATAAATATTAAAAATAAAACTTGGAATGTAGGAGACTGGTATCGATTTATACCTGCACTGATTCAGCAAATATTTGGTGTCTTCTCTGTTAGGCCCTCTCTCCCAGCTGTGAACCAGGCTGGTGAGCTTCCTATCCTCATAGAGATTACAGTGTACTGGAGAACAGAGAAGCAAACATGCAGCTCAGATTGTTTTTAAGTTATATATATATATATATATATATATATATATATATATATATATATATATTTAGTACAGAGCCTACAGGGTCTCACTGCACAGATCAGACTCCTAGTGATCTTCCTGTTTTCAGCCTCCCAAGCTCTGAGATTACAGGTGGGCCCCACCACACTCAGTCTCATTTGCCATCTCAGTGAGCCCCTGGCTGGCATAGTACACTGGAGATCAAACCCAGGTCCCTGTACTCTGCCTAAGCAGACACTTTTTAATCCACTGGCAGCTCAGTTTTTAAAAGACAAAAAAAATGAAATAGTTCTAAACCTTGTGTGATGGAGGATAGGCAGGTGGCTGTTTCTGAGAAGGTTCTCAGGAAAGAGGTCTAAGAGCAGGAGGCCTCAAAGTTGAAATCTAAAGCTCAGCACAGCACAGCTCAGAGAAAGGCTAGGCAGGCATAGGCACAGGCAAAGCGAAGAGATCAGGGAAGAACTGGAATAAAGAGAGATGCCAGGCATTTCAGTTTTGAAATCAGAAGGGTCAAGAGCTTTGTCTCTCTTCTAAGTGAACTGAAAAGCAACTGGAAACTTTTAGCGAATATGACTGGGCAGGTATAGGATGGGACAGATCAAGAGTTTTATTTGGGCCATTTTGAGTTTGCATTTCTAGAAGAGACTCCACATAAAGAAATCAAGTATGCAGTTGAGTGGGTGACAGGAGGTGAGGCCCACACAGACACTGTACTGGAAGTCACAGGAGCAGAGGCTGAGGTGGAGCAGCTCAACTACAAGAGCCTGGGTTTCATCCTCAAAGCAGCTGGAAGTGGGTAGATAAGAAATCTGTATAGAAGCTGGAAGACATCATATATAAATGGATGTATATTGAACATATACTCACTAGTGAAATAAACCAGACCTACATGTGTAAATATTGTATAGTCTCCCTAATATGAGAACTCTAATCTTTTTCCTTACCAATATCAATTGGAAGGTGTGTCATGCCCACACCCTGTGCTCTGTATAACTATTGTGAGGACAATATGCAGTGCGTCAACTGTTAAAAAAAAAAAAAAAAAAAAAAAAAGTAATGTTTACTGAAAAAAAAAAACAAAACAATGCTCCATTGTAGTTGAATCACTTTTTGAGTTTATCACACCTCTTGTTAGCCCTGAAAGTTTTAACCATTCTGGTAAATATCAAACACATCTCATTGTTTTAATCTCCATCTCCCCGATGATTAACTGTGAATATCATTTCATATACCTATTAACCACGTATATAACTTCTTTTGCAATCTGTCTATTCACATCTTTTTCCCTTTCTTAAAAGATTATCCTCTCATTATGAAGTTGGAAGCACATCTTTAAATATTGTAAATTTATGTCCTTTGTTAAGAGATGTACTGTGGATATCTTCTCAAATGCTCTTTCATTTTCTTGTCTTTAAAAGAACAGTTTTTTTTTTTTTTTTTAAAAAAAGGTTTTAGTGTTGTCCACTTTGTGAGTTTTTCTTATACAGTGATTTTTATGTCTAAGAAATACAAACACAAGATTTTTTTTTTATTTTATTTATTTTTATTTTTTTCTTGTTTCAGAACCTTTGTTTGTTTATTCACTCATTTTTATGGCCGGCTCAGCCCACCACAAGGGCATGGCTGGCGCAGCATGTGGTGCCGGGGATCGAACCGCGGTCTCTGAAGCCGCCCAAGCTTTCCCAAGCAGGCGCTCTAGACCACTGAGCCATCCCGCCGGGCCCACAAACACAAGATTTATAAAAAAAAAAAAAATAGAAGACAATGATTCTCAAAAGTGATTATAATTAAATAAGAAACTAGAACAGAGTTGTCCTGAAAAAAGATACAGCTAATGTGTATTTACATGTAAGCCTATGTAGGAAAATAAATAAATTAAAAAAAAAAAAAAAAAAAAAAAAAAAAAAAAAAAAAAAAAAAAAAAAAAAAAAAAAAAAAAAAAAAAAAAAAAAAAGAACACTGTAGAGAAAAAGTCTTGGACAGCATTTGAAATTGAATAGCTAGGGACTAAATGAGGTCATCCTAGAGGCAAAATCATTTTGAAGCAAACAACACTCTCTTTGGCCCTAGGTGAGCCAAACACAAAAGTTTATAGCTTTTAGCAGTTTGGTATTATCAAAAGGGGACAAAAAAGAATGACAGTAAGGGAAAGTGAAAAAATGACAATGCTGTCTTCTTTGGAAGACAATTTCTATAGCAATGAAAAAAATTTTGAATGAGAAAGAACACATTTAAGTAGAAAAGAAATCACTGAAGTGTTTGACAACAAGTTTGAATTTTATATGAAAGTTACTAAACAATCAGGTATTTACTGTCTGTAATTTGTACAAGCTATGTATGTGATATACAGTTTAAAGAATCATATCAGGGGCTGGGGAGATAGCTCAGTAGAGTAAGTGCTTGCCTGGCAAGCACAAGGGCCTGAGTTCAATCCCCAGTTCTGAAAAAAAAAAAAAAAAAAAAAAGAAGAAAGAAAGAAAAGAAAAGAAAAGAATCGTATCAGTAATAACGATTACTGGTGTGTTCTCCTTTCTTTCTTCCTTTCTTTTTTTCTTTCTTTCTTTTTTGTGTGTGTGTGTTTTAGGGAAGGATCTACAGGGTGTTCAGGGTCTCATTGGTAGACTGGACTCATAGTGATCTGCCTGTTTACAGCCTCTCAAGAGCTGGGGGTCACAGGTGATCCTCACCACTGCCAGTCTCAATTGCTGTCTCAGCAAGCCCCGCAGGGGAACCCACATGGCAGGCCCCAGGAGCCACTCCCTGGCCCCTGCGCCTGCTTGAAAGTGCTTTAAACTACAGAGCTATTTGACCGGCCCTGTTCTCTCTTCTAATGCCACCCCTTTGCCTCCTCCAGGCCCTAACTACAAAGGCATAGCCATCACATTTGCCGTGCTCAGCAGCGTAGCTCTTGCGAGTGGACTGATTTGGCTCCTCTTCCGAAGAAAACGTTTCCAGAGGGCAGGCTGCTCATCAGTTCGGTATGAACAAGGAATGAATGAAGATGAGATCGTGTTTCCCTTTTTCCATGACTAAATTCTCCTAAAAGTTTGCTTATTTACACTAATGTATTAGGGAAAATGAGCCACTTAAAATTTTCCCAGTGTCAGTATTTACTGCGTTCCAAAGTAGAAGTCTTAAGTCTTAAGTACTTCTTCAGTTGGCTTCTTCTTGTGCTGATCTACACAATCGTCGCTACATGCCATGTTTATAACTCTGTTTATTAGAAGGGGATGGACCAGAAGCTAGAACTGAAGTCTAAATTGTTTATAGATAGTTTGTTCAATTAAAGTGACTTTCTCTGTAAAAACGTGCTGGTAACTAGGATATGTATTTGTTTTAATGTTTTTAACCCAACTTGGAAAATTTAAACTGTCATAATACTAGATCATACATTTATCTTTTAAGAGCATCTGGCCAAACGCAGAATTAGTACCTCTAGGTAAAAAAATCTAACCTAAGTAATAGCACCATTATTTCACAATAGTCATTTGTAGCATTTGGGGAAATTATTAAAACAATGTTATTTGTTTACCTTTTATGCAGCAAAATGATGCCTCTTAGCAAGCAAGATGTTTCTTATACTACTCCAAAGATATTATATACCAATCATATTTAAATGTATATGCCTTTATTCAGAAATAACTTTAAAGATTTAGTACTCAACACTTTCTAGAATGTGAGAACATTATTGTTAGATTGATTGGATATCCTGTAGCAATGTACTTTATGCTTCTTGATGTAAATAAAACATATGAATATTTACAGGGAATCAACTAGGGATGCGACTATTTGAAAATTTTATAATTTATATGTTTCAAATAGCAGGTCATTTTTTTTCCATTGGTGTTTAAAGCCAGGGCCTCACTCATGCTAAGCAAATACTTTACTACCAAGCTACAACCTGAGCTTTTTTATTTTTTCATCTGAGACCAGGTCTTGCTAAGTTGCCTGTCAGACCTCAAACATGTGATCCACCTGTCTTAGCTTTCTCAGTACCTCAGGTTATAAGAGTGTCACACTATATACAGTCAGTGTGCTAACTTGACTAGAACTTTTTTAATTCATTTATTGCCTTTTTACAATGACACTGGAGGAGTCAGTGAAAGAAGTTGCATAAATTGTATTTGTAAAAATGAATTTTACAGTGAAACTGTGAGATTACCAATAACATACTTAAGATTTTGTAATTAATACTTTCATTTTTCCACCTAGAATATTTTCTTAATACTAGTTTTACTAGTCATAGTGAATGTTTTATTAAGTTTTTAACTTATAGTTTATTTTTATTAAATCCATGGATTTAAATTTAGAGCATTCAAACTATCATAATGTAAATAATTTTGTAAGACAACTTTAATACAGTTGCCTTGAGATAGTTTATTGAAACAGCTTTAATATTTTACTTTGTTTGAGTAGTAGTTTGTATAATTTTAGTCAATAAGGGTTTCCTCTAAGAAGAGCACAATTGTAAAAGCAGTGATGTATAATAAAATTTTTTCTTTTACCTTTAGGATGTGTTGGAGTTGATTTTTTTTAATAAAAGCACTTTTAGACTGAGCTTTATTATGTTACATGTATAGTATGATGAGTATGTAGTATCTTGCTATTAAAAATTTTAGTGACACTTTTAAAACAATAAACAAAACATTCCTGTCTCCCTGGATATTGGGTTTTATTTTCCTATTTAGACTCCTCTTTTTCAGTTGTTCTCTATCAGAATAGGCAATATATCTATGCTCCATTTATTTCTCATCCTTCCCTTTCCTTGGAAATCCTTTCTGCCTCTTCTTCTCTGAGTCATTTGTAAGCTCATACTTCGAGGTTCTTATTTCCACCCCTCCACTGAGTGGATATTCACATAAGTCTTTTGCAACATGTGCAGAACTTTCTCAGTGGTCTCCCCTCCTCATTTCTCTGTTTTAGAAGAACTAATCACAACCAATTCTAGTCTTCCCTAATTAGGCCAACCTCTGTAAGGCCTGAACAAGTGTATGTCTTCAAACTAGATACCTAAAGATAAGTAAATCAATTTGCTGAGATACAGAGACAGATACAGAAGTGGTATCAATAATCACTACCTTCGCTTTCCTCCACTCACCAGTCCCCAACACGTTTTCTTCCCTGATCTGAGGCCAAGATATTTTCGTTATCTGCAAATTTAGTAACTCCTATCCTGTTTCCACAGTTGACATTTTTCTGGACAAAGTCAGAGATTCAGATTCCTCCATTTAGATCCTAGGCTTCTTTAATCCTAAAACCATTTTGGAAGTACAAAAGCCTATTAGTTTTTAATTAGTTCAATAGTTTTATCTTGCTTAAGATTAATCTTAACTAGTTCTCAAATGGTTTTTAAAAAACCAGAACTCATTTTATGTACAGTTGTCTCTAAATCCCTGGACGTTCTACTAAAACTTTGTCACTACATCTGTGCTTCAACAGATTTGATATGCATATATTTCTTTTTCCTCTCTAAACTAAACACCTTTGACACCTGAGAATCTTCTATTTCCAGAACCATTTTTGTTTGTTTGTTTGTTTGTTTGTTTGTTTTTTCAGTACCAGGGATTGAACTCAGGACCTTGCATTTGCCAGGAAAGTGCTTATTCTACTGAGCTATCTCTCTGGCCCAGTTTTTTTTATCTTCTCTTTTAAGTAATATGAAGAAAGCATAATCTCTGCTCCATGACATTATCCTCAAATCCTCTCTCTCCCGTCTTCTAGTCCAATAGCTCTCTCGGTTTTACTTGACACTTCTTACAAGACAGGCTATTTCCAAATGCCAACTCTACTGTTTTGAGTCTTTAACCTTTTTCCTCCCTTGCATAGTTTGCATCTGTCTCTTTTGAGTTATCTGGGCCTAATTGATTAAGGCCAAATGATTGCTCAGCAGTGCTAACTTCAGGGCTTTTTCCCAAGGACCTCTGTGTGGTGGGTAGCAATGTGAACAAATTCTGTGCTTCCTATCCTGAAGTTAAATATTACTGTACTTTAAGAATTAGGAACCCATTGGTGATCTTAACCAGTGAAAAGTCAGCCAAAAGAAGAATGCACAATCCAGAAAACAGTGAGCTCAAAAGTTATATTGAGAAATGGGGAACATGAGATTTTGAGAAATATGGCGGACATGGCAGTCAGGACATGTTTTGAGAATTGTGGTGGATATGTAAGAGAGACAGAGAGTGTCACTGATGGAAGACTATCTTGGAGAAGATGAAATAAGAGTTTTTTGAAGGCCACAAAAAGGGGAATTTAAAAAAATAAAAATTAAAAAATAAAAAAAGGGGGAATTAGGTTTGAGTGGAACAAGGAAGCATGCTTTCCTTTCTGAGGCTGAAGAGGAAGACTTGGAAGACATCTGTGAAGATATTGATATCTTATGACCCCTGCTAGGGTTGAGATCTAGAATGTTCCTCAAAGGAGCATTCGGAGGTGGGAATTTTAGAAGGTGACTTGATCATGGTAGAGCTTTGTGTGTGGGTAGGTTAATCACTGACAGATTCAGAGCTAAATGTGCTCTTGGGAGTGAGCCTATACTAAGAGGCAGATCTCCTTGGGCATGACCTGGAAAGGTGTTGTCTCCAACCCTGGCTTCTCTCTTTTTTTTCTGCTTCCAGACAACATGACAGGAGCTGCTTTCCTCCATCCAAGCTCTTCTGACGTTTTGTTTCTGTATTTAAGCCTGTAGAACATGAACTGAAATTTTCGAAACTAGGGGCCAAAGTAAATCTCTCTTTTTTAAGTTACAGATATCAGAGTTCTGTCCCAGAGATAAGGAGAGTGACTAAGGCAGCTTGCATTTTCCTGATGAGTAAAAGGCAGTTCTGCTGAGAAAGACAAAGGTAGTATATTTAGATCTTACCACCAAGAGGCTAAGAAAAAACTGAAATTCCAATAAGAAGAATCAAAGGAGGTGATGACCAAGGCAAAATAAAGGAAAATTTTGTAGAAGAGGCACACAGAACCCAATGAAGCTCAAACCCATCTATTTGGAGGGACATCCATCAGTAAAATTGGTGATTTCCTTTTCTTGTCCTGTTATGTCAGTGAAACTGAGGAAAGGAACTTGTGAAGAAGAAAATGACCTGAACCTCACTATCGCCCAGGAAGGAAGAGCCCAGGCTGTATTCAGTAGGGAGAAATAAAAGGCTACAGAGATGAAATGAAGGAAGTGGAATCTGCAATGATACCAAACATGCATCTTGAAGTGAGAAAAAAAATTGAAGGTATGATGTATGATTGGAACCCAACGTGTTATAATGAGAGATTTTAGTGAAATACTGCATCCCACAAGTGATTAGTAGTTTATTTTGGCATCTCAGCATACAAATGAGGCAGTGTGCACTAGAGGTTAAAGAAGATTAAACTTTTCCCAGTTCAAATGACTTAGAAAAATGCACTGCTGAAGTGATTTTTCTTAAATGAGATTAATTTATTACAGTGTTGATTCTATTATAAATCTAAGGAATATTTGAAAAATTAGTTTATACCAAGTAATCCACACTAATAATAGATACTGTAGGGCCTGAGATGGAAGTGGAAAATCTTTTCAGTTTCACAATTACATAGAAATGTTCATCATACTAGTGTACATAGAAGGACATAAGAACCTAGAATTGAGATGTTTCAGTATTTATAAGGATGCAACTCAAGACCTTACTCATAAGTGAAATAAATCAGGCCCACATGTGTAAATACCATATTGTCTCACTAATGTGAGAAAATGAATGAGTAAATAAGATCCAAAATGTACAAGAGATACTGTGAATTAGAAGGAAACTTCAAAAGAAAAGAGAAACTGTGAGATGAGAAAAGGAATATATATATATATGATATATATATATAATCATATTATATATAATCTTATGATAGGGAAATTATTCTGTATGATACTATAAATGGTGAATATCATTGAACACTTATCAGAAACCATAGAATTTATGATAGTTATACTGCTACTTTCTCTTAGTTCATTGAGAAGAAAGGTTTATAGTAATATCATTTGGACAATACAATATATTGACCTATATATTCTGAGTACCATGAAGATGACAATATGCAATGTATTCATTATTATTACTCTCCTATTAGAGTGTTTTGAAAATATTTATAAGTAAAATACATTTGGAAAGGTCTGCTTTTGGTCTAGATCCACTATATCAACATATTATTGATAACTTGAGAGGGAAATGAAAATAAATAAGCTACTTTAACAATGAGGTTAAACATGGAAATGGGAGAGAGTCTACTGGGAGACCTGGGATCTGCTTCCTTTTGTGTTTACTGGGTCCCTATTGTCAGTTATGTCCTTTCTTTGGTCTGTTTTCATATCAGCAAATACAAATGGCCTCGAACACTCTGTGACTCTGCTTATAGACCCCTCCACACACAGATCCTTGCTATCATCATTCTATTTCAGTCCCGACTAGCAGAGTATGAAAAGTGCTCAAAGGGGTGGGCAAGCATTAGACTGGAAACTAATTTTTGAGCAGTTTTAGAGGACTTCACAAGCTATATAACTTATATGCTTATTTACACACACACACACACACACACACACACCATGTATCCTGTGTCCCTATAATAACATCTTCTCTTAGGGTGCTACATGTGCTTCATTAAATAACCCAACAGTGATACATTGTTATTAACTTTAGTCCATGGTTTATATTGAGGTTTACTTTTGTTTCATAAATTCTATGGCTTTTGACAAGTGTGCACTGATATCTACCACTTATACTATTATACAGAATAACTTCACTCCTGTGAAAACCTTGTATTCTACCTATTCATTCTTCCTTTCTTCTTAGCACCCACTCCTCAATTCAAGCCCCTTGAAACCACTGATCATTTTCCATCTTTTTAGTTTTGCCTTTTCAAGACATCATATAAAGTCCAGCCAGATCGCTCAATGGATTAAACCTGTGCTGGCCCCACCCCCAGGGCTCACTAAGAGGGCAATTAAGGCTGGGTGTGGTGGCACTCACCTGTAATCCCAGTGCTTGGGAAGCTGAAAACAGATTAATCACTACAAGTCCAGTCTGTGTGGTGAGACCCTGTAGACCCTACACTAAAATAGAAAAAAAAAATTATCTTTAATCATGTTTAGTCTTTCAGACTGGCTTCTGTCACTTCATAATACATATTTAAGTTTCTCACATGTATTTTTGTATCTTATGAGTGCATTTCTTGGCACTCGTTTCCTGTCTGGATGTACCACTGTTTGTTTATCCATCCTTTAAAGGACATATAGGCTGCTTCCAGGTTTTAGCAATCACATTTAAGGCTGTTCTGAGTACACATGTGCAGGTGCATCCGTGTATGCCTGAGTGTGTGTACATGTAAGTTTGAAACTTGTTTACATAAATACCAAGGTACACAGTTGTTGGATTGTGGACAAGAGTATCTTCCAAGCTGGCTTCCACAATGCTATACCACATCACACCCCAATGAGTGTGAGTTCTTGTTGCTGCGCATCTTCCCTGGCAATTGTTGTCAGTTTTCTGGGTTTCAGCCATTCTAACAGTTGTATAGTGTATTTTAATTTTTGTTTACTTATCAATTTTCTAATAACAAAAGAATCTATTTCCATACACGCAGCTGGAGCAGTAGGTAAGCAAGCAGTTATCTGCAGCTCTATTCCCACCACTCACCTCCTGACAGATCAGTGACAGCTTGAGATTTTCATAAGAGCACAAACCCTGTACAGGTAAGGGATCCAGATTGTGTGCTCCTGAAGAGAATTTAAGACCCCCCGAGGATTCAGGGTGGGATGAGGCGACGCTAGTAGTGGTGGGGGGTAGCTGCAAATACTGATTGACATTGGTACAGAGGTTTGACTGCCCAGAGACCATAGTAAGGAAGTTGCTTACAGATTCATATAAAAAACCTATCAGTGAGTAGCAAGTGATAGGCTGCATCTGGTCCCAAGCCAAACCAATATTACACAGTAAACTGGACCATAGGAAGCATACTCCAGGCGTCACTGTCTCCCTTCGCTCTCAAATGGGACAACTAAATTGAAGGAAGGCAACATCATGGCTCCCATGTATTCTGCATTATGATGAGTTGTATAATTATTTCAATATATATTACAATATAATAAGAATAGAAATAAAATGCACAATAAATATAATATGCTTTAATCATGCCTGAAACCATCCCATTCTAGTCTTTTGAAAAATTATCTTCCATAAAGCTGGTCCCTGGTGCCAAAAATGTTGGGGACTGCTGATCCATAGATGGTCTTTGATCAGATGTATCTGCTCAAATTATCTAGTTTTTAATTAGGCTTGTTTTCACATTGAGTTTAGTTTCTGTTTTTCAGTACTGGGAATTAAATGTTGGTTCTTTGTCCTGAGCTACATCCTCAGTTCTTTTCATTTTTAAATTTTTTTGAAACAGGATCTCATTAGTATCAAATGTCCAGGCTGTGCTCAAACTTGCCATCCTCCTGCCTCAGTCTCCCAGAACTCCGTGATTGTAGGCATGCTCTACCATGCTCAGTTTAGGTTTCATTTCACAGGGCTCTTTGACCAATGACATGAGGCTTAATCACAGAGCCCTGCTTGGCCCTCTTTAGTGTTGTCTGGTTCCAGAGGCCCTCACCTACAAGCCCTTGATCTTGACACAGGGCTTAACACAGAGAAAAGTTTTCTGATGACAGATAAGTTTTCTAAGAGACTGAGTCCTATAGAAGGCCCATGAGAAGGAAGTTTTTATGGCCAATTCCAGGAGTAACCTGGCAAATACCACTGCAGCCAAGTGATCTAAGTTAACATTTCAGTGATAAGATACTGCTATTGTGTCCTCTTGTGCGGCATCAAGCCTGTGGGACTCCTACAAAACACACAACCTGAATCCAGCCAGGAGGAAACATCAGGAAACTGAAGGGACGTTCCACAGAACAAGTGAGCAGGACTCTTCCAAATATCATGACAACCAAAGAACAGAGGATTACCCTAAATTAAAGGAATATAAAGAGATACTACATATCTGGGTAATTATGGTCCTGCCCTGGATGTCAGAACAAATGGGCTGGAGGGACAGTTGACGAAATGTAATTTCCTGGTTTTGATCCTAGTTCCTGAAGTTATGTAAGACATAAATATTTAGAGAAGTTAGATGAATAGTTACCAAAATTCTTTGTACTATTTCTGCAACATTCTCGAAAGTTGGGCTATTTTAGTTCAAATAAAAAGTTAAAAAAAAAAAAAAAAAAAAAAAGGATCCAGAGACAGCGCTCACCGCCCCTTGTGCGCTGGTCTGGTCCCTCTGCGCGTACTCCCTGATTCGCCCCGCCTGGCTTAAGGTGGTGGGAAGGTCCGACCAAGCTCCGAGCTCCAGCTCCGCATCCGAAAGCACCCACCCCCGCGGCCCGAAGTCTCCTGCTGCCTGCTGCTCGCTCGGGCTCCTGGCGCCTGCGGCTGCCGTCATGCCCCAGGCAGTGCTGCCCACGCTCCTGCTGCTGCTTCTGGGCCTCGCCGCTGCCACTGTCTCAGGTAAGACCCTTGTCGCGCCTGCCCTTCACTCTGGGAGCCAGGATCCTGGGCTACTTTTGTCCCTGCCCAGCACCGACTCCAGACTCTTACCCTGGTGGCCCATAAGGTCTACACCCAAGCCGAGCATCTTGCCCTTCTGTACTGGCCCACCCGTTGCTCCCCAGTCTGACCATCCTGCGACGGCCTCTGTTCAGTGGGATCGGAGAGGACACCGTTGGGGTGGGAAACAAGAGTCTCCCTCTATCTCTAGCTCTATATCCGCCGGGCTGATTGGCCATCGAACAGAGTAATTAGGGTCCCTTGGTGAGTGCAATTTGAGGGGCACTGGGGGCAGTTAAGAATTTCCCCACGGTGCACAGCCAAGGTGGGTGGTGCAGGGAGAGGGTGAATGGGGTGCAGGGAGGAAGCAGGCCCCTCTTTTGCAAGCACTGTTGTTTGTCTAGTTGGTTGCTGTTCAAGCTGTTGAAACAGGAAGTTCAGCCAAATAACCCTTGGATCGAAAAAGAATGTGAACAGGCGAAGCTTGGATTCCAGTTAATCCTGTGATTTAAAAATTATTTGCTCTGCTCTTGTGCAAGTGACATTTAAAAATTACACAGAGATGAATCCTAAGAAAAATAGACAATTCCACTGAATATGTGTTTTCTTGAAACAGCATTTCCATATAGGCATGTCAGAAATATGTTGATTGGGAAACTCTGGGGGAGACTTCCATCCAAGAACACTATTCTTTGAACAATTCTAGGAATTAAAGTACAAAATAAATGGAACTGAATAAATATCTGTGTGGGATTAAATAAGAGGATTATGCATGACCCTTTTCCCCAACTGTTTCACAGCTTTTTTTAGAATAAATGCTTATTTGAAACCACTGACAGGCAAGAATATGTTAAAGGCCTCCATGTTGGAAGCTAGTCCAGTAAGCAGCTCAGTGCTTGCTTACAAACTGAAAGCTCCTCTCCTGAAAATTTTTGGGCTGTCTTTTATGACCACTTATGCCATTCTCTGCCACTGGACAAGGAGAAGCAAAATGTGATTTTTCACACTGTTCAGATTGCATGTTAATAGATAGCTCAGTGGAATAAGCACTTGCCTGGCAAGCACAGAGTCCTGAATTTAATCCCTGATACAAGAAAAAAAAAAAAAAAAAAAAAAGAATTTGGGCCCACATGATGGCTCAGTGGTCTAAAGCACCTGCTTAGGAAAGCTTAGGAACCTCAGAGACCGCGGTTCAATCCCTAGCACCACATGCTGCACTAGCCTCATCCCCAGGGCAGTCTGAGCCGGCCATAATAATAATAATTTTAAAAGAAAAAAAAATACAGGCTGGACCAGAGATTCTGTCTCTCAGTTCTCCTCACACTCACTCTTCTTTCCTGAGTAGTCAATCTGAACTACCATTTATCTTATCCTCTGAGAAGTCATACATTTGACTAGTAAAAACAAAACAAACAAGCTGGGCGTGGTGGCGCACGCCTGTAATCCCAGCACTCGGGAGGCTGAGGCAGGAGGATCGGTGCGAGTTCAAGACCAGCCTGGGCTACAAAAGTGAGCTCAAGGCCAGCCTGAACTGCATAGTGAGACCCTGTCTCAAAAAGACAAAAAAAAAAAAAAGATACACACAAACACTTGGAAAATTATAAAATAAAATCTGTTTCTAAAACTTTTTCAGAGAAACTGGACTAGCATTAGATAAGTGCAGGAATTATATTTGGCTTGGAACTAAGTCAGGAAAAAAATGGAGATTTTCATGGAACTAGTTGAATTGAAAGATTTTAAAAGAAATTGTATTGTAGTATTTTAGGAAGTATAATACTAAAAGGGAAATCATTGCTACTGTTCTCTATTATTTTGGAGTTAGTGAAAGTAATTTTATGTCATTTTTAACTTAAAAAATCATAATGGACAAAAGTCTTTAAATTTCTGAGTAAGGTTCTTAGTTTTCTCTTTACTAAGACATAATACCCAATGCCTATTGAATGGAAGAGGGGTTTTAATATAAGTCAACATACTCACATTTCAGAGTTTTCAATGCAGGCATGGCCCATGGCATGGCAGAAGGATACAGCAGAGGAAAAGCTGCTCAGGTCATGGAGACCAGGAAACAGGAGAAAGGAAGGAGATGCTGTATCCTTTTCCAGGTCCTGCCCCAGGAACCTGCCTCCTTGGATTAGGTCCACCTCCAAACAGCAAGTTACACTGCTCCAACAGTCCCACTGTATTATAAAAGTCCTGCCAATGAATCACTGAGGCTCTTGGAGGACATCTAACTATATATAAGTTCCATGACATCCTTTTAAAAATTATGCAATCATACATTTGGCACACAGTAGATGGCCAACATGTGCATTATTCAGTGCCTCTCTATAAGGGGCATGGAAGAAGGGAATATAAAAATATTTAGAGTTAAATCCTAATGTGGTGGTAATGTGGTTGAGAATCTAGGTTTCTAAATTTGAACTGATATAACCTACAATCCTTACTTGAGGTGCCCCTACGTTTTTTCCCTAACATCATCTTA
>PVJA010001872.1:58525-117230 GCA_004027025.1 Myocastor coypus
TTTTTTTTTTTTTTCTTGTTCTGGGGATTGAACCCAGGACCAGGACCATGAGCTTACCAGGCAGGTGCTTATTCTACTGCTCTATCTCCCTAGCCCTCAAATATTAAAAATTAGTTTATTTTTAAACTAGGGTTTCTCTGTGTGACCTACGCTAGTCTTCAAGCCTTGAACTCATGATCTTCCCGTCACCCTCCCAAGTAAGTGATATTAGAGACATGTATCATCCTGCCCAACAAAATGTCATTTAAATTTTAAAAAATGATTTTTGAGCCAGTCTTGGCCTATATTGTCCTGGCTATTCTCAAACCTGAGTTTTTCTGCTTCGGCTTCCACAACAGCTGGGATGGCAGGATCACCTTTCCACAACTGGTAAAAAAATTTTTTCTGCAAGTGCTGAGGACTGAACAAGGACTTCGTATGTTCCACTATTAAGCTACATAGCTAGGCCTATTTTTGAAAAGTGTGCTTATATTTGGCTCGTTGGCCTGAAGTACATTGCTTTAGTTTAGACTCTAATTGTGACATTTTTTCACCTCAAACTAAAACTACATAGTAAGTTCACATCTTTTTTCAACTGAAATATATAAGCTGGTGAACATGAGAGTCCTGAGTTCTTTAAGGGTACTTTTTAGTCTCTCATTTCATTAGTCACAAGTCCAGCACTTAGAAGTAACCCTTTACTTAAAAAAATAAGTAAAGGGTTAGGAAAAAACCCTTGGCTTAGGAAAAAAGAAAATTTGATATACTAAGAGTTTTGTCTTTTTTTTAAAAAGTCTTTGTTTTTTTCCTTCAGTACCAGGGATCAAACTCAGGACTTTGCACTTGGTAGGCAAGCATTTAAGCTGCTGATTTATCTCTCCAGCCCCACTAAGGGTTTTGTTTCAAATCACTTAGATAAAATAATGCTGGTCTAACATGATTTTTTTAACATGATTTTTAAAAACGTAGTTTCACCTATAATTATTTTCTATCTTTGAAAAAAAAAGTTTAGCAATACTTAAGACATAATTCCAGTAATAAAAATTATATTTGAGGCTGCCAATCAAGAAAAGACTTGTTCCTGTATTTATATTCACTTGTAGGAATCCCAAGATCAAAGTTCACTGTCTAGCTTTGTTTCTGGTTAGCAACTGTTACATACAGAAGGAAATACTTAATTCAAATGTAGTTACTTCAACAATGCAAGGCTAAACTAAAAACACCAAGCAACTCTGTGGCCTGAATTCTGAGTGCTTGTTTAGAAATGCATTAGCTCTGCTTGTTGAAGGAGAAATTTTAAACTACATATATGATTGTTCATTAAATTTGTTTTGTGCCTAAAACAATGTCTTTTCTTCACTTATCGGTTTGGTATCCAGCATGAAAAAAATTTAGACTGTGTTACTGGTTTTATTTTCTGTTGAACCTAGGGAGCACTGAGTTAAATTCCCAGTCCCTTTTTATTTTCAGACTTTTGAGACAGTGTCTCACTAAATTGCCCAGATTGTTCTCAAACTTAAAATCTTACATTGGCTTCCCAAGTGGCTGGGATTTTCAGGTGGGATTTATAGCTACCAGCCTGGGATCTAATAATTTTTTAGTTCCTCATACATTTTTAATAACCCTTCCATTTATTTGATTATCCTGTATATTTATTACCCCTCTGGAAACATCCATTTCATAGACTAATCAGAAAACTAGCTAAATTTAGTTAATAAAGTACTTATTTAGGGACAGGGCAGGGCTGTTTCAGACAGCTGGTTAACATGTATCATGTTTGCTGTGTATGAAGAAATAGGAATACAATATTCAAATTTTAAAAAAATCTTTAAAATCATACAAAAATATATCTTAAACTAATCATTGGGATATAGAAAATAAACTGTTAGTTTTGGGCTGCAGAGGGCTGGATTTATACAACTACCAGTGCATTTTGTGCCAATTTAGTTAAATGTGCTTATGTTCTTCCTTTTGTTTATAGTGTGAGAAACTAAAACTTACTTTGCAACGTTTATGTTTTAATTCTTTTGTAATATAAGCTAAAATATTAGCCACAGGGAGAATTAAAGACCCAAATTACATTTCAATGGGTAGCATCATTGGTAATGCCTTGTTACAGAAATTGAGCATATGCATTCTTTGGGGACTTATGCTGTCACTTAAGAAAATGAGTGTGTCATATTTCCTGGCATAATTTCAGTCTACACAGTATTTAATTAGATTACAATGTTAAAAATCATTAAAGTTCTATTGGCTGTCACAAGGTCAGAGAAAAGGATAAAAAACTCATCTCCAGATTATCAAGCCTGAACTACTAACAAAAACATTTCTCTTGAGGATTTTTCTAAAGTAGTATATTAGTTACGTTTCATTAGTAATTACTAGGTTACAACAGATTACAATTCTATGTGACATTTAGCAGACAGGAGGTCATAGCAGCTAGAGAAGATTTTTAAAGTCATCAGATTTTTTTTAAATGACAAACCTAACAAAACTGCTGAATTCAAGTCCTGAGTATTTTCTTATTTTTTTTTCCTTTAAAAATTACTTCCTCATGACACAATATATGATTATAAAAATATTTTTGAAAATATGGAACCTTGCAATTGCAAAACCTTTGACTGTGTATGTATCTGCTTCCTCTTAGTCCAAAGAAATATATTCTTTCCTTTTTTTTTTTTCTAAGCAACATCAATAGGGAGGTGGGTCATGCCCACCCACTGTACTCTGTAGAATGATTGTGAGGACAAAATGCAATATGTCAACTTTCAAAGAAAAGAAAGGGGAAAAGAAAAAAAAAAGTAATGTGGATTTAGAAAGGTTAATGTTTAATTGTTTGATCAATCTTATATACCTATATGTATTAATCTAAACTGATGTGATGATGAAAATATGTAATATAACCATTATTAAATTTAAACAATAAAAAATAAATAAAATAAAAAAAAGAAAATATGGAACCTTTAAAAAATTAACATATTGTGCACCCTAAGATAATCATTGCTAACATTTTGATAACTATTCTTGTAGGCTTACATTGATGCATATTTCAGTGTCATAAAAAACAAATGACAGTTGTGCCTTCTTACAATTTGTGAACATGTATTAAATCATATATTGCTGAACAAGTGATTAACTTTATCTTTATACTAATTGCTGCAACAAAGATGTATTTAAAGGCTTTTGATTCATCTTGCCAAATTCTCTCCAAAACAATTACACTAATTTTTCCTGAGTAGCTGCCTACAAACTCCTATTAGTCTATAAAACTTCAACAAATCTGAAAGTCTGCTATTTATCTTTCTGGTAGTTAGACTGAGTGATCATATGCTTCTTGTATTTTTTTGAGTAAACTGTCTTAATAGTTTAGGGCCATTTTTACCTATTGATGTAAATTTTTTTTAAATAACAGAATTAGAGTTGTCCAGTTTCTGATATCCCTCTTTTAACAATATGGTATATTTTGATTTTTAGCCCTATTTTTTCTTTACTTCTGTAAATTTACTGATTTTCCAAAAAGGCCTACTTTAAAAGATGTAAAAGTAAAATGTATAAAATTGATAATTTTTATATACCCTCAGTGATTTTCACTGATTGTGGAACATGCTCCCTCCCCCCAAATAATTCAGGAGCTGACATGATAAGCATACATAATGAAGAGGAAAATAATTTTATATTGGATACTTTGAAGAAGCAATGGAAAGGCCCAGATGATATCCTGCTAGGCATGTTTTATGACACAGATGGTAAGTGATATTTACCTTGTGAGATACGATTTTTGGTTATGTTCCCTGTAGGTACTGCATTTTCAGTGTGCACCTGTAATGTACCACAGCATTGCCCAGAGCAGATCAATGTTTCACAAATGAGACATGCCCTTGATCCTCTTGTTTGGATTATGTGTTCTTTTTTTTTTTTTTTTTTGTCTTTTTGAGACAGGGTCTCGCTATGCAGTTCAGGCTGGTCCTGAGCTCACTTTTGTAGCCCAGGCTGGTCTCGAACTCGCACCAATCCTCCTGCCTCAGCCTCCCGAGTGCTGGGATTACAGGCGTGAGCCACCACGCCCGGCTGGATTATGTGTTCTTATGTACTTTTATAATATGGCATAGCCATAAAAGTTAATATTACTGTCTGTAGTTACAGGATTATTTTTACTTGTAAGGTTACATAATGTAAATACTTCTCACAACTTAAAAAACACTGAAATGTATAATCATTTTCAGTGACATGAAATTATTAAGGCTAGTATAAAGATATTAACTGAAAATTTTTGCCCATAAAAGCCTATTTTTCTCCATAAAAACGAGGCATTTTAGAAATAATCTTTTGAACTAATCTTTTCAAAAATTTGACTGTACCCCTAGTTTTAATCCTACAAACAAAAAATGTAAGAGTATTCACCTCAGTAATTTCCCACATCTATAATACATTATCATTAATTTTTTTAAATAAATCAATCCTTTTATTCGACAGGCATACCACTCATTGCATTCTTCAAATATACTAGTGCATGAAGATCATCTTGTTTATGGGATAATCTCTTAGATTATCTTAGAGGATATCTTACCCTCTTTCAAAATGTATACAAAATATAAAATGTTAAATGCTATAAAAATTTTAAGAAAATAGATGTACTAAAATATTTTTCTCGAGTTTTCTCGCTGTTGAGAGGCAGCATAGTCTGCCTTGAATTTGTAATGGTGAAGTGGGTAGGAGTATGTCCTGCCAATTTTTTTATTTCAGAACTTAAGATATCATAACTATAAAAGAGTACGAAAGCCATGGAGTGATATGGTTTTACATCTCCAACCATAGCAAGAATAGAACTGGTAGACAATACTGCCCTCAACAAAATCATGTACATTTAGCAGCCTTAATGGATGATGACACAGGAAATAAAGTGGGCACAGGACACATCTGAAGGTATTACCATGTTTTAAGGCCCCACAACTCCACATAGAAATCTGTGCTACAGCAGCATTCCTTGAGGCCCTATTGGGCCTTCTTATCCAATGTGCTATGAAGAATTGCTAATGAACTGAAGTCCTAGATTTTGTCTCTTGCCTGGATGTGCAGCTTATTCATGTAGCAGACCACGGTATTTGGATGGCTGCAGTTGTACAGTGAACACGATAAAGGCTTTCACTTGTCATAGTACTGGATACTCTTCACAGAACGTGAGAAACACAACATGAGCACTAAAGAGATGAAGAGAACATCCTTGATTCTGTGGTTTAAATCTCTCACCTTTTAAAACAGTCATGACATTGAAAACATCCCTTGACAGATTCAAGTTTCAAGTGGTTTGATAATTCAAATATGACATTTGATAACTGGGCAGACCAAGATGACAATGATCTAGTGGACACCTGTGGTTTTCTGCACACCAAGACAGGTGAATGGAAAAAAGGAAATTGTGAAGTTTCTTCTGTGGAAGGAACACTTTGTAAAGCAGCTAGTAAGTATGGACTGAATGTTCTTTTCCATTCTGGGGGGACAGACAAACATTTCAAACATTTTGCTGTGAAGATTACTCTGTCTTGTTAAAACTTGTTCTTCTAAATTCTGAGCAGTGTATCTGCTCAGTAAAAAAGCAATTTCAAATATAAATATGAATCTGGGACTTATGACACATAACTACTATTTCTGCATTTTTCAGCTTTAGTATTTTCTCCTTCAACTGTAAGTCAAAATAATACAAATCTAAACAATGTATTTATTTGGATCTGAGTTTTTTAAATTTTTTTTTTTAGGGAAGGGTCTACAGGGTGTTCAGGGTCTCACTACTAGATCAGACTCGTAGTTATCTGCCAGTTTACAGTCTCCCAACAGCTGGAATTACAGATGCAGACCTGCACATCCAGTCTCAACTGCCATCTCAGGGCATCCCCAGGAGCAGAACTGGCCTGGCAGGCCTGGCAGGCGCTTTAATCTGATAAGCTGTTTGGCCGGCTCTAAAATTACATTTTTTATACTTGTCACTAGAGGGTCCCCGGTTATAAATTTTAGTTATGTAAACATGTTATATTTTTATAGTAGTAGCAAACCAACTTTAAATATCTGTCCTAAAAAAAATTAGTTTGGGTGTAGGAATATAGCTCAGTGATATAAGGCCTGACTGGCAAATGCAAGGCCCTAAGATCTATCTGATTACTGGTACCAAAAAAAGTTCATTAATAATGAGCAAATCCACACTAATGAGGCAAAATCATAGTTGCTTTACTACATAGGCTGTCCAACTAGAATCTTTATTTTCTTCTCATTATGTTTCCCTTTTCCACCAATAAAGTCTAATACATCTTGCTATGCCTCTGTATGTTTCAAAACTACTCAGTACATATAAGAATATAATATTAATAATATGAATATTATGTTCATCTCTAATGATTGCATTCTATGTCTTATAATAACATTTAAAATTTTACTTTTCTTTTGTATTTTAGTCCCATATGACAAGAAATATTTATCAGGTAAGTAACACTGCACTTTGTTTTTACCCACATATAAAGTCTTTTTGTTTTGTTTTGCTTTTATCCACACGTGAATATTAAAATCCTGGTATGCTAATAAAATTCTAATCTAAACCTTTTTAGGGCTATGCAAGATTGAACTTTTACAAGAATACAATACATTTAGTAGGCCTTGGCATCTCATATATAATCAGTTATGCACAAAGTGGTTATTTTTTACATCAAATTTTATTTCCTTACTGAACTCCTTTTTTGTGGATATAGCTCTGCATGTTTTAAAATTTCACCTTATAATTCCAAGTACAATTCATAAAGCATAGGTTTTATGAAACACATTTTTAAAGACAGGTAATGGATGATTAAAAATGAGAACTATGCAGTCATTAACACTGTCTTTTCCCTTATTGGGCACCAATTAGTTTCTTCAACCTTCTAATGTTTCTTTTGTTGATTCTGAGATACATGACTTTATTTTGTTCCTTTAATTTACTAATATAGTTTAGCACCCTCTTTGTATCATTTCTTTTTTTTTTTTTTAATCTTTTGGAGACAGGGTCTCGCTATGCAGTTGAGGCTGGCCTTGAGCTCACTTTTATAGCCCAGACTGGTCTCGAACTTGCACCAATCCTCCTGCCTCAGCCTCCCGAGTGCTGGGATTACAGGCGTGAGCCACCACGCCTGGCTTGTATCATTTCTTAAATACAGATCTATATTTCTTTACAAGTACATGTTCACTCACCATATGGAGATTATAGGAATGTTTTAACACACACCCACTCTATCTCAAACTTCCATCTATTTCCAAACATTGTTATTATAAACAGTGCTGGAATGAATCACCTTGCACAAATACATGCAATAGCTTGAAAATGATAGCTTTCATTAATATTTACCTGGCCTACTGTTGTATTAATTTGCATTTTCATCAACATTCGAAACTACTGTATCTTTCAAAGTGGTTCAGCCATATATTCCTATTGGCACGTTCCATTCACTTCACACTTCACATTAATCCCAGTGATATCCTCAGATTACTTTTAGGTATTCTTTTTATCGTATTTTCATTTCTTTGGTGTTGCAAGCACATTCTATTATCTTCTTTTGTGAAATGCTTCTTTTCCTGCCTTTTTCCTTTTAAACAGTTCTCTCTTTAAAAAAACTTAAAATAGGCTTTCAAAAGAATAAAATTTTGGAATGATTTTTTTTTTTTTTCCGGAACTGGGGATTGAACTCAGGCTCTTGTGCTTGCCAGGCAAGTGTTTATTCTCCTGAGCTATCTCTTTGGCCCCTAAAAGAATAAAATTTTGGATGAGTCCTTTGCATCCAACATCTAATTAACACATATTTTTCCTACTTGGAGCTTACCTTCACAAAATTATGACAAAGAAAAAACTGTGTGTATGAACTACACTCTCATTCTATCAGAAAACATTTAGCATTTTAAGAAGAGCCACATAACACTCATTAGCTTTTGCTAAAGAAACTCAGTAAGGATGTGAAATTGGAACTCTGTACACTGCTAGAGATATGAAAATGGTGCAGTCATTGTGGTAATTCTCAAAAATATTAAAACTTGTATTATTGTGTGACCCAGCAATTCCTCACCTGCATTATTTCCCCCAAAATGGGACCTGAAACATGTTTACAGCAGCATTATTTCCAATAACCCCAATATGGAAGCAATCCAAGCATCCAACAAATGAATGTTATATACGTGATGGAATATTACTTGGCCAAAAAAAGGGAAATTTTCACCTGGGTCCCTAACATATCAGCGTGTGATAAAAGCCATCTTAAATAGACAAATATGTAATTACACTTCTGTGATTTTTACTTAGCGATGGATAATCACATATAGACAACTAGAAACCTTTTAGAGCTTTCTATAACAAAAATGAGCACTGTTAGGGCCATGAGAGACTTGAATAGCTGAGGTCAATCATGCAGTATATTATTATGTAAGAAAAAAAAAAAAAAAAAGACAAGTGTAGCCGAAGTCAAGCGGTAAAAAGATCCAAGGTTTTATTACTAGTAGTCTAGATACCGCAGTTTGAAGTGTCCAAGTGTTTATGCTTCAATATATAGATGACTGGTGATCTTTGCTACAGCAGGCAGTAGAAAGGTTGCAAAGATGGGTTAGTTTGAGAAATAACAGGAAAGTGAAGTTTGTGTTTGAAGTAAATTTCAACTTCTTTTATTAGGCTAAGGATGATTTCTCCAGTTACTGACATTTTAAAATGAGGATGAATTGTGGGATGATAGCAATTATGTGCTCAATCAAGGAAGCAATAGATTTTGCCCTTTCATTTATGAGGCAGATCTAATGCTGAAATATCCTGTTAGGTACATATACTATATATCTTAATTATACTGAAATGAGTTGTACTGTTGTACTTCATCCAACATTTTAGTAATATGCAGCTGGCCAACAAAAAGCCTTGGTGCAACTTGACCACAGATCACTTACAGAATGTATAGACATAAATAGGATAAGGGGTTCTTTAATTATTAAAACTAATGAGTTTACAAATCATTTTAAATTATGCTTTTTCAGACTAAATGTAGCTGTTTATTATTTCTGTGGCCATGCAATCAATAAAATAGATACTGCTTATCTATTATGACACATTCACTACTAGGTTGAAATAACAAGTGTGTCCACATGGGTAAAGTTTGGGCTCTATAATGAAAGATATGGAATGTAAAACTTAACAAACTACAGTTCTTGCCACTGTGTTACTAACAATCTTTTAGTATCTTGTAGTAGATGTTTAATTTTGTTCTGATCAGTGAGAAACTCTAAAACTTAGATGAAACTAATTATGATTGCTAAAATGCAGTACTTGTAAATTCTACAGCTTTGTTTCCCTTATGTTCTTTTTTGTGTTCTTCTTTTCAGATAACCACATTTTAGTGACAACTTTGGTGGTTGCTAGCACAGTAATTTTTACAGTTTTGGGAGCAATCATTTGGTTCTTCTACAAAAGACATTCAGATTCTGGTTTCACTACAGTTTTTTCAACTACATCCCAATCACCTTTTAACGACGACTGTGTTTTGGTAGCTGGAGAAGAAAGCGAATATGCTGTTCAGTTTGACTGAAGTTTTGGTACTCTCAGGCCAAGACAGCAATTGTCTTGACACTTGACATTGAAACATGATATTAAAACTTGGTATTGAATATCATAGCTTTTAAGGTACTCCTTATAGATAGTAAAATTTTCATGAAGTCACTGACAAAGGTCAACTTTTTGGTTTACATGTTCCTGCCACCTTAAACCTGATGGGTCAAGCCGTCTAACGAGATACATGAACATGGCTCCATCGTATATGCATTAACCCAGATTTTTGGAAAAGGAATAATCTTGTATCCAGCTTAAGGGTTTTAACCACCAATACAAATGCAGAAACTTTAACTCAAATAAAGGAAAACTGTAAGTCAAATAAGCTGTTAAAAATAAAAATCCGGCCTACTTGCCTTAATCTGTTTTACTTTGCTTATCACCTATTTGAACCACTTTAGTTTATAACTTACCTTACTCTTCCACTGATGAATGTGATATGGTGAGTTTGTCCTATTTTATTTTTATTTGGTACAAGGCCTTGCTACACAGCCCAGACTCATAGTGATTCTCCTGACTCAATCCTCCTCAGCACTGGGATTACCAGCATGTGTCACTATGCCTGGTTTTAGTGGCCAACAAAGCATATGGTACTGGAGATTAAACCCTGGCCCCTGAACTTGCCAGGCAGGCTCTTAGACCACTAAGCTATCTCCTGGGCCATAAGTCTGTCTTATTTTAAACTGATTCTATACATTTGAATATCCTGATATTGAGTAATTTGGCTGACAAGATCGCTACTATTTGTACTTCCATTTATAATTTAGATGAAAATCATATACATTTTAACACTCTATACTCCCCATTTTATAATTCCATTATTTTTAGACACATCAAACAAAATATAGCACTGAACAAAAATGACTAAAACAAACAAACAAAAACTCTCTAAAACAAAAGATTAAAGATATGTCCATTCAGGAAGGACCTCTGGTAATGAAGTGCTGAATTTTAGTTTCTTTTTATGTCAGAACATTTACAGGTCTTTCTATCCTATTTTTAGTTAACAAATAACTGAATTATTTAAGCTTTTTTTTTTTTTTTATTTTTATTAACAGGCATGTTTACTATATTCAGAATAGAAAAATTATTTCTTCAGTGTCTTTCCTAGAGCTAACAACTATATAAGGTACAGAGGATCAAACTCAAGAGACATACACATGCTATACATTCAAAGCATCCCTAAGAACTCTGAATATATTAAAACTACCAGCCCTAAATTTTGTGCTTCTAAATTTTGATTTTAGGTAACTGGAAAGAGCTGAACAGATGTTTTTTAAACATTTATATTGATCTAAGAAATGAGATTTGACATTATCATAAAAGTCTTGGCTATAAGGTTTGAAGACTTTGTTATGTACTAGTTGAAAAGAAAACAGTTCAAACTACGAAATAAATCAATGAGTGTACACTTTATTTCCGGCCAAAATTTTACAGAAGACCAACAAATTATGTGGGGACAAACTATTCATTCACATTTGAGAAATTATGTGGTTTCATTTTAGGCTTTGAGAGAGTAGCTTGTTGCCGAAACATCACACTTTAACCTGGAACTACTTTGAGGTGTTTTTCAGTGTATCTTAATAGGGTTGACAGGAAAAAATACAATGTTATGGAATACACAACTGATGACCACAGTGTAGACTCAGGCTGAATAGGTAATGTTCATCTGTTTTCCTCAGATAATGAAACACATTAATCATCATCAAATAAATGCTCAGAATAATTGAATTAACAGTTAAAAATGACCAAGACCCAAATAGGTACTTATAGCATATTTACCTACAAAGTAGTGACAATACTAAAAAACACATTGAAAATCAGTGTCTTAAACCTCAAATATGGGATTTAAAAAGATTCCATTAACTTCCAATTGCAGTAATTTTTTAACCAAATATCATTTGACTGGCAATTCTGATATAATGTAGTTGTAATATTCCTAAAGGAATAGTTACATACTAAGGCCTATCAAATATAATCTGCATTTTGAAAAATCAATACAAAAACTTTTCCATCATTGCTAAATCTTTTATACATTTTTAAAAAATTAATTATATTGCAAAGTGAATTTAGAATTCAAATTAAATTTAGAAACCAAATGTAATGGTCTTCCCATCCATATAAACTTTTTAGAAACACTGGAATTGATTATTAAAATATGAGTGCAACATAAGGCATTGTAGAACAAAAACTAATTAG
This sequence comes from Myocastor coypus, assembly GCA_004027025.1. NCBI lineage: Eukaryota > Metazoa > Chordata > Mammalia > Rodentia > Myocastoridae > Myocastor > Myocastor coypus. Next base: position 70,296 of record PVJA010001872.1, read on the forward strand.
ATGCTGTTTGGCAATTTATGTCAAAAATTGTATTTTGTCCCCCTTTCCTCACTAGCAAGATACTACAACACAAATATTTTCCATAAATATGACAATATAATCAGAACACAAGAAAGGGTTGATGGGCATTGCTTAAAACAAGGGTAAGACCTTCCCATTCACCTACAAGAAAAATATTTTTACCAGTTTATAAACATCAAATTTGCTGGTCAATGTTAAAAGATCCAGCAAAAGAGTTTTAATTCAGAAACACTTGAGAATGAATATAAATACACATGTATACATGTATATATTCATTTTATATACACAATATATTTCATAGGCATTCTCCCACAAAATTAATTCACACTTAATTGCCAGCCAATACACACTTGTTCATTGATCATCCATTTGTCTTAAGTGAAGTTAGGCAATATCATATGTTCTGTTATGGTCTCCATCTTCTTCAGAATCATCCTCTGAAGCTGTTGAAAGAAAATAGAATAATCAAGAATGATTTTGAGGGGGTGAGGATGGGACATGTAACTATGAAGCCAGAACAGTATGACTTATAACAACAAAATCCCAGTCAAAATGGTAAGCTATCATGACAGGGTTAGAATGGTTTGACTGGGGGTGATGCCCATCTACAAAACCTCCATGTTCCCAAAATCTTTTTGTGATGTTATAGTTTTTATAAAAATGGAAATGCTTTAAAATGGTGGATCAAAAGCATCTTGTAAAAATCTTTTTGAAATTAATTTTTGTTCATAGTAGCTAATGCTAAAGGAAAAGTGAATTTAAGGCAATTCCTCTCACAAACCTGAGTACAATCTGGCTTATTACTATTGCTGCATGTCTGATGCATTCTAAGATGAAAAAAATCTACACAGAATAACAGGTTATGGATGTTCTTGCAATTTATAGCAAAGCTATGTCTATACAATGCTAAAAACAGCCTTATTTTGTAAGTTAAAGAAGCTTTATATAAAGTTAAAAAAACTAGATTCAGTGAAGAACTGTGGTACTGCTGACATTATTCTCATGTTTCCAAACTGTCAGAGATTTGGCATGTTTACAACATTTATGATCTAAATTTATTCAAGAGTCATTAATGGATCAAGATTTAAAGTAAAGCAAACCAGAATGTCTTTAGGAAGGGTATATTAACCAACAGTTGTCTTTTGGATTCTGTTTTACATATGAAAGAAAAAGAAAAGCTCACTGAAAAAAGTATTTGTTCAGCATCTCTGCTATTATTAAGAACAGAAAGATGCAATATATTCTTAGTTCATTAGTATTAGAAAAATGAGGGGCAACTGGCACAAAACCAACTGGGATCAAATCATAAGAAAAGCATACCACATTCATATATAAAGCTTACTGCTAATAAAATAGTATGTACCATAGCTTACAACTGAGCACCTATGGTTAAGTTTTATATCATAGAGAAGTATCAAGCTAAATTACAGTATAAAGAAACTTAGAATTTTACACCTAATTCCAAAGTATGAGAACAACATTGGGTTCAAATTACTCTGAAGAGGATTTCAATGTGTAGGTACATGCAAGGTTAATTTGTAGCACCTGAATCTTTCAGTTAAGTAATTCTGGGTCTTTATTTTTTGTATTTTATGGACGGGTCTATAGGGTGTTCAGGATCTCACTACTAGATCAGACTCATAGTGACTCGCCTGTTTACAGCCTCCCAAGAGCTGGGATTACAGGCACGAGCAACCATGCTCAGTCTCTAGTTTGGGTCTTTTACTTCCATCATTTCCTTGTTTATCACAAGTTGGAAAAAGATACTGCTGTATTTAAAAAACTACGATCTATATGAGAATGTTAGTTTTTTTAAGAATAAGATTTCTGAGGAAAATACTGTATAGTAAAATTATCATATCTGACTAAATGTAGTAATTAAAACAATAAAAGACTATTTGCAAATATAAGGAATTTGAACTAAGGGGAAAATATTGCACTGCATGAATCCCTTCTAGTTCTTTTACACCATTACAGCTAACTCTCCGTATATTTTGCAAATGAGCACATCAACTCAAGATCATGTTTTATAACACCTTAAACGGTGTAAACAGGCTTTGGTGAACAAATACAATAAGTAGAGGTCAGGTGGAGAGTACCAATACTTATGTGCCCACCTGGGTGAAGAAGTACCATGAAGGTGTTGCAAGACATTGAAAGATTGCAAACTGTGCAAATAGCGGTAAAGATTTGGGATATACATTCACCTAATAGCCCTAATGCTAGAACCACCAACTTATTATTACAGGTCTACAAGGACCTGAGCAAGGAACACAGACAAAAGCATGTGGCTTCTGTTACACATTTGTAATCAGAACTTTCCCCTTTCTTTTCCTGGAACCATGTATAAGCCCAAATAAAATGTTTTTATGGTCTAACAATGCTGAATGATAAGGAAAAATTCCTTAAACTAAAAATCACCAAAAACTAAGATATAGTTGATTAGCAAATTTGTGTTCATTTTTTTTTTTACAAGTGTTAAAATCAAAGTGATCAAATTAAGTTTTGACTGAAATATAAATACTTTCAGGTAAAATTTCATCCTTTAATAAACCTCAAATACAATTTTTTAAAGTATGGTGTTAAAAAACTGGTGTCAATTGCCCAACCCACATTTCCCAAATAAATTATTTCGTTATTAATAAGCCTATAAATGAAGCTCTAATTTGGCAAAAAAAAAAAAAAAGAAAAAAAGAAAAGAAAAGAAAAAAAATATATATACTTAGATTTTGATCTCTGGGTTTAATTTCAAAGGAGAATTCAACAAGTGTGGGGAGGGGAAATTCCACCTACTTTCGAGATCTTCCATATGTGCCTGAAGAGTTCTTGCAAGGTTAATAAACTAGAAACAATGCAGAAAGAAATACAGTAGTTTAAATGTTGCAAATGGATCTGGAGAGAATCAGTATAGGAGATTCATTTCTAACTTAAAAAGTCAAACATTTTAATTCTTTAAACGGGGGGCATCTCTCACCCACATTAATAGTTACAACCTTAAGAGAATTACGTAATTATTAGCAATCACGTAGAAACCAATTTCTTGAAAATGGAAGCATAAACAAGAAAATAATTTTATCCACTGGTACTGTCTTTCTACACAACACTTCAAAAATCTTACAAAGAGGGAAAACAAGATACAAAACAGAACACCTTTCCTTATTAGGGCCCAAGATCAATGAACTTTATCTGCCTAAATTTGAAAGAATGGTATGATTTCAGTAGACTTTATATGCTTTATATGGCTTTTCATTCTTAAGAGCTAAAATCTTTTCAGAAATCATTTAACAGCACCCACTAAAGCTAGGGCCTCCTGTTTTCTAAGATATTAGAAGTCAAAGGATCTTAGCTTAAAATCTCAATGCTTTAAATAACTTGTTCTTTTCACTCTCAATGATAACCTGTCAATTGGTTCATTTTAGGAAAGTCCATATGATGATAGAATATAGCAAAGTACTTGACTAACTTAAGATTATACTTATGGCCTTTTAGAATTTTTTTTTTCAAAACACACTACATTAATATAAACTATTACTTTGTATCACTAAAGTGAATATATAAAATAATTTGAAAGATTTATGAACACAAGATACGAAGTGTTCAGAACACTATAGTACTGACACATAATGGGCAACACAGTTTCTTTTGGTACAGTAAGGTAAAAAGCATTGTTTCCTAATAAATTCCTTTAAAAAACCTAGCCAAAATATTGCATAGTTAATAGTGTATACAACACGGCAGAAAACAGTCTACAACTTAGTTTGTAACATGAAAACTCAAGTACACTGGTAATCTTTTACAGGGTAGCTACAGATACATTTACTTAATTTTCCATATTCTTTTGGCTTTTGGAGTTCTATTTCAGATTTCTAAATTGTAATGCTGAGGAAATTTTTAATAAAGGGAACATATTTCTTTAGTGTTTCTATTGTTTCCATTTTGGCCTGTTTTTTACTGAAATAAAACCCAATTACTTTCAAGAGCAAGAAAAGTCCTTCTCTAAATAGCTTTATGAGAAAATTATGCTACTTGTTGTAGAAGGAACATAGCAATTTTTATTTTTTTATGATTTAATATTTTTATTGTATAAATTTAACAATGGTTATATCCCATAGCAATTTTTAAATCTACAGTATCCTCCCCCCCTTAAGACATGGTCTCATTTTGTAGTGCAGGATGGCCTCGAAGTCAGGATGATCCTGCCTCATCCTCCAAGTGCTGGGATTACAAGTGTGTGCTACCATTCCCAACATCTACAGTACCTTTAAGAAACATTTAAACTAAACTGATCCGATGATGCAAATTGTTAAATTTAAACAATAAAAGAATTGAAAAAAAAAAAAAAAGAAACATTTAAAACTAAGAGCTCCCCAAAATAAATAGTATGTGAACATTAAAAAAAAAAAAAAAAAAAAAATTTGCTTTCTAAGACCAACACTTTTGTATTATAACTTTCCTCTTTCTCCCCAACTCAAATATTACTTACTCGAACACGTGTGCTTGGTTCATTTGTATTTCCCATCATATCAGAAAAACTTTGTTCACACAAATGCAGTAACACAACTAGGTAGAGACCAGAGCTGATAAACTCATACTCAGCCTTCAAGAGAGAAACAAACGGGAGAAAAGCAAAAGAATGAAAAATTAGAATTATGATAATCACAGTTTACAGACAAACTAGAGGAAACGTATTCATATCTAGTTCTTAGTAAGGCATACAGTGCCATACTTAAGAAATAATAGGCTGCTTTTTACATTTTTCTAAACTCTTACTAATGTAATGAATCCAAATGAGTGTGACTATCCTCTAAATCCTTAATGCAATGGTTTACCTAAAATATTAAATTTTAAATCATCTGAGGGTAGATGAATATTTTGGCTTTCTAAAGTTCACAAGTGTCCTTTTACAAATGGGGAACAGTTGTATATACTTACTTTAAAATTACAATTTCATCTATATTAAATTAATATATTACTATAATACTAAATCTGATAGCTCAAGTGTTTGTGTGACAATTGGCTTAAATGCAAAGATTAAATCCTAAGCACAATACAGATACCATATCTTATTATTAACATAGAATTTTTGTTCAGTGGTTCAAAGTGCTCCTTATTTTTTTTTTTCAGGTACTGGGAACAAAACCCAGGACCTCAAATGCAGACTCTTATCACTAAGCTATATCCCAGCTCTGTTCTGTTGTTTTGAAGCTATCAATATGTCATGAATATATTAAATATCATATATATTTATATATATATGATATATATATATTAAAAATCTGTACTGTAACTTTTACAAAAACAGATAAATTGTATACCCCCTTTCACGTAATTAACTCATCAAACGTAGAATTATATGTTCTTAATACTAACTTTGGCAAGTAAGTGGTTATCACATTCTGAGCAATTATGAAATTCAGCTCGGCATGGTTGTGGACATCTACAGTTTCAGTACTCAAGAGGCTATGGCAATAAGATCACTATGAGTTTAAGGCTAGCCTGCACTACAGAGTGAAACCCTAACTCAGAAACAAAACAAAACAGAAAAAAAAAAAAGAAAAAAGAAATTTCAAATTTACTGTTTAATGGCTAATTATTTTGATGCCCTTTAAATTTTTTTTTTTTTTTAAATTGAGCCAGGTTCTCAATATACAGTTCAGGCTGGCCTTGTGCTTACTTTTGTAGGCCCCAGGTTGGTTTTGAACTTGCAGCAATCCTCTTGTCTCAACCTGAGTCCTGGGATTAAAGACCTTTACTACCACACCTGGTTCCAGACCACTGTGGCATGTGGGGCTAAGATGAAACTCAGGACCTTGAGCTTACAAGGCAGGTGCTTATACCTCTGGGCTATCTTCCCAGCCGCCATAACCTTTAACTTTATTTGGTACAGGGTCTCACTGCACAGCTCAGACTTGTAGTGATCCTGCTGTTTTCAGCCTCCCTAGAGCTGGGATTAGAGGCATGCACCACCACGCCCCGTCTCAGTGGCCGGCTCCCATAGGCCCAGTGAGGCTTGTGGTGCCAGGGATTGAACTCCCAGTCCCTGTGTTTGCCTAAGCAGGCATTAGTCTGCTGAGCTTTCTTGCTGGTCCTAATCATTTTTTAATTTTATTTATTTTTTTTATTTTAGAGAAGGGTCTACAGGGTGTTCAGGGTCTCACTACCAGATTTGACTCTTAGTGATCCGCCTGTTTACAGCCTCCCAAGCACTGGGATTACAGGTGCATGCCACCATGCCCAGTCTCAATGGCCATCTCAGCTCACCCCAAGGACAGAGGCAGGGCAGCATGGCAGGCCTGAGAATCGAACCTGCTTACAAGTGCTTTAATTCACTGAGCTATTTGGCCAGCCATCCTAATCTTGAACTGTAAAGACAAAAAATCATTATCAAGAAAAATTCTACAAATTTTAAATGATTATCACTTGAAAAAAATGAAGCCAGCAGAAAACAAGAAAAGAACCTATCAAGCTACTCTAGTTTCTGTACTGTTTTCTTTCCATATATTCTCTTTCTCCCTGTTTTCTAAAACAACACTCAGTTTTCTGTACAAACCCTTTACCATTTAATCCTTTTTTTCCCCCGTAAAAGTGGTTTTCTTTTTGGACAACTGGCTTATTAGAAAATAATTTCTATGATATTAAAATAACAATTTTATGAACTGCCTAATATTTCATCTTTTACATCAATGATTCTTAAACTCTGACCTAAATGATTTGTCTCAAAGGATCTGGGAATCTGATTGTGCTTGTGGATTTTATACAAAGGGTTTCTAGTTTTAATCAGATTTTTAAATAGTATTGATAAATTCCACACATTACTTGAAAAGTAAAGGCAGTTTTTTTTTAATTAAAAAAAATTTATTTATGGGGCCCGGCGGGATGGCTCAGTGGTCTAAAGCGCCTGTTTGGGAAAGCTTGGGCGTCTTCAGGGACCACGGTTCGATCCCCAGCACCACATGCTGCGCCAGCCCTGCCCTGGGGACGGGCTGAGCCGGCCATAAAAATGAGTGAATAAACAAAGGTTCTGAAACAAGAAAAAAAAAAAAAAAAAAAAAATTATTAAAAAAATAAAAATTTATTTATAAGGCAGTTTTGAAAGACTTTATATTGTGTGATTTTATTTATATAAATATACTGGACAGTTAAATACAAAAATCTGAATACAGACCAGTCACTAGTGGATGCCAAAGATTAAGAAAAGAAAATGAACAGTAACTGCTTCATGGCTATGGGACCTTCTTCTGGTGTGATAAAAATGTTTTGGAATGAAAGATATGGTAAATACACAACACTGCAAAAGTACTAGCATTAATGAATTGTTCACTTTAAAATGACTCTGGTGTTGTATGAACTTCACCTAATGTAACGTGGGCTGGTGTCCATTATTCCTTGATGAAAAATGTTTTTCAAATGCTGCCTACATTTCCTTGCTATCACCTCTTCTACCATAGCAAATGTTAACACTTTGATAGCTTGGCTCTAGAGTCACCCTTGTTATTTCCTTAAACATATAACCCTATATTCCCAGAATTTTCTTAAGTAGGAAAAAAAAAAAAAGAGCTCATTTTATTATATGAGGAAATAACTTTTGGCATGCCTACTTGGGGACTATTTTTCTAAGTTTTTATTATTTTTCAGACTTAAAGCATGATACATTTTATCTTAGGAAGTTTAAAGCCTATAACATGAATATTTGTCAGTTATAGAAAAATGAAAAAATTATAAAATTACAAACACCTAATGCCAAGCAGAAAGTTATGTTAAAAACATTTTATTGCTGAATTTCTGACCGTAAATTCTTTTCTTCAAGAGCTGTCCTTTACATAGAATAGACACTTACCAAATTAGGCAAAATATACTAACTTGTTCATTTGCATGAGCTCTATGTAGTTCATGAATATCAAAGTCCTCCAGGTTAAGTTGCAACTTCTCTTTACAGAGTTCACAGGTGGTTACAGCCTCTAATGAAGAACCTTGGGAAAACCAAATGGCATGTGAAACTATAAAGTCTTAGGTTTAAAATGTGGACAATCTTGGGGATGGAGCCTGAGAAAAAAAGAGATGATGAAAACAGAAGGGAGGAGACTTTGTTATTGCAATAAACCAGTGATGTCTCCTAAAACAGTAATCTGTAACACCAAGTATGTAGGTCAGGTTCTGACCTATGATATTTTAGCCTCCACCCATAACTTAGATGTTTCTTCTTCCTCCCAGATACTCACACATCTTTATAATTACAGGCAGCTGGCAGAAGTAATGGAATGTCATTTGTATTTCCTGCTTCCTCCTGAAATATCCTGACTTGATGTCATAAAACATTGAATGATATGACATCTCAAACAACTCATTACATTCTCAGGCCAGTATTTTTGATGTGAAAGCATGATTCTATTGTGTGGATGCTAAAAAGGAATGTACCTCCCTGCTCTCTAGGAGAGTAATAAATGGGATCCACTTTTGTTTGGATAAAATATTGGCTCCTCTGGGGCTGGGGCACAGTTCGGTGATAAGAGTGCTTGTGTAGCATAAAAAAACAAAAGTAACAGATCTTTTCTGACATAAGAGGAATTAAGTCTGGATATATACTAACCACATGGCTAAACCTTAGAAAGGGTATGCAAAACAAAATAAGGAAGACGCAAGAGGATGAACATTATAATTTTATTTATAGGATATATCAAGAATAGGCAAATTCAGAGAGAAAGTAGATCAGAAGTTACCATGATCCTAAGAGGAAGCAAATGTGAGAACTGAGCGGGCACAATTTCTGTCTGGGATAATGAAGTTTTAAGAATATATATGGGAGGCAGAGGCAGGAATACCACTACAAATTTACAGGCAACATGGGCTACACTGAGTTCAGAGGAGGCCTGAACTATGTAGTAAGACCCTCAAAAAGAATAAAAACAACACAAGGCAACAGTAATGACTGCATAATGTACTGAATCATACACTTTGAAATGGTCAAAATGTCAAATTTTATTTATATATATTTTACCCCAATTTTTTGTAACCCCATTTTTTTCTAGTTAACCAAAGGTTACAAGAAACCTTTGTTCCAGAGGCACCAAAAAAAATTGGTTATAATAACTTTTGGCTTCATTATAGTAAATAGCATCTAATTAACCAGATAGCCTTTTCCCTCATTTTTATCTTTGTCTTTATTTATTTTTGGTAGTGAGGATTCATTCAATTCAAGACCTTGTGCTTGGCAGGCACTTAAGCCACTCAGCTATCTCCCCAACTCTCTTATCTTCATTTTTAGATAGGGTTTCCAAGCAAAAAATGTCCTAAATTAGATATGAACAACAGGAAAGAGGTATAAACTCAACTCACATTTAGTGAGTGATTGTTTTGTACCAAGCAAAAAGGATTTTGGAGACTCAGAAATGAGTAAAAAAAAAAAAAGCCCTTGTCTTTAAGGAGCACATAAAAATCTTAATTCACTATTATTATTTAATAGAAACAGTATTTAAAAGAGTAAAATTTAACATAAAATCCAGTGTCCTCCCAGCAGTAGTAATCTGTACTTATTTTCTAAACAGCTTAAAAAATTTTTACTATGAAGAAATATACTATGTTGTCTTAAAATAAGCTATAGCCAAACTATATCAATTTCCACTATAATTCAACCACCATTTACAATGGTCCCATAAGAACATAAAAGGGGCCAATGTGGTGGCACAACCTGTAATCTCAACACTCTAGACACTGAGGCAGGAGATGCAATTTAGTGAACCCCTGTCTCAAAAATCAATAAAGGCCCTGGGCTGAATCTGTAGTACTATCAAATATGTGCCTGCTTGTGTGTTTGTGTGAAAGGTAGCTGAAAAATTTTAATTGACTAGCAGAGCTATCTATGGCTAGAGATACACAATGCATGTTTTTTGGAAATGCTGACATAAATAAAACTACCACAACACTAGCAATACAAAAGTAAAATGAATTCAATTATATATACTACATAATATATGACAATAATGCTAAAAGCCTATTAATTTATCATTTTAATATCATATTTAAAAAGTTTACTATAAAAATGGTAAACTGTTTTTCCACTGGCAGCAGCCTTATACATTGTTTACTGTGTTAAAAACACAACAATTTAATTTGATTTGACCTTGTGTTTTGTTTATCATGAACCTCAAAAAAATAGGCTGCACCACACATATACACAAATACATACAATACAGTATAGACATGTATGATACTTCTAAGTGTGTTTAAATGTACTGATAAAAGCACAAGGAAAAAATGCTTAACAGTGCATGTTTTAGAACCTACTTGTCATGAAGTGTATAGAACTTTTCAAATGTGTGAATGAAACAAAATTCAGGTTTTAAGTAGTTTAATATTTTGAAGCTTCTAAAATAGTTTAATTTTTAAAAATTTACCACCAAACTAAATTCACCATAAGTCCATTTATGAGCTGATAGAGAAAATGAGATAGACATTTAGAAGGCTTTATCAAACATTTCATAATGTTTGATTTATAAACAGGAAGAGTATGATCATGAAATAAGGATCACACAGGCATTCCTAGTATAATTTCTTTTATATCTTAGAACTTCATTATCTTCTTCTATGGAACAAGACTTTGCAAAAGTAATTTTAAAAGGTCATGCACAGATGGGAACAACTGATTTACTCCTATGTACCCCATTTCATTCAAGAAGCCTTGATTGTATCTCCCCAAAATTGTACCCTTTTCACTGTCTATATTTATGGATCTGTGAGCTTAGTAATTCATGTATTATAGTCACCTAATAAACGTTTAACTCAATCTACCAGAATGAACCTTCTAACAAATGAGATCTTTTGTATATTAAAAGACTTCCAGTATTCATTAGGAAGGCTCTATTGTTGAAATCTACATATTTACTTGACCATATCTTTAAAAAAGTTTTTATTAATACCCTCAGAAACATAACTACACCTATCAATTATGAACCATGTACTTGGTTCTGTATTAAAATTTTATCTATTTGACTTTCAAAATAACTGTATGAGATATAATCAGTTTCAAATGTGATGGCACTGAAGCCCAAACCCAGTTGTAGGGGTGGATTTTATTTTTATTATTTTTATTTTTTTTTTGGTGGGACTGGGGTTCAAACTCACGACCTTGCACTTGCCAGGCAGGCACTTGTGCCATGGAGCTATCTCCCCAGCCCCTGTAGGGGTGGATTTTAAACATCTACATTTTTTAAAAAGGTCCAGTGGATGACTGTGAATAGTAACCATCTTAGTAAGCCAAGCATGGTGGTATACAACTGTAATCCCAGGAAGCAGGAGGCTACTGCCAGAGGATCACTGCAAGCTCATGGCCAGCTTGGGCTACACAATCAGTTCAAAGCTAGCCTGAACTCCACAGCAAGGCCCTGTCTCAGAAAAAGAACCAATGTTCCAAAACATGCTCAAATCAGTAGGGACACCAACTCAGAGCTCAAGTACTTATATAAGGCATGCACAAGAGCCTGCATTCATTTACTAGCCCCATAAAACTAAATAAAAGCAAGTTTAATGACCAACCTTAAAAAATAAAAACTGCATTATTCTTTACTTCCACATTGACCTTAATAATCTAATTGCTATTATCTGAAATCAAGTCAAGCTGTTCTTCATTTTGTTAGTAGTTAACGCTGGGCCCTTACTGCCAAGAATCATGCTAAGCATTTCATGTGCAATCACCTCTCATCTCTTATTCAATCCTAAAAGCATCCCAGTGTAGTGACTAATAAAGACTGTGAGGTTGCTAGAGCAGGCAATGGCCAAAAGAATAAGAGATCCAAGCTGAGAGCCAAAGTCCAACAGCCTGAGGCTCAAAATAGCTCAGAAAGCATACTGCCCCACCCTTCAATACTCTAAGGCAGTTTTTGCTCACCTACTGTTAACCATGTCACAGAGTTGCAGGAAAGGTCTCACAAAGGCACTCAATCTCCAGTTTAAACAGGTTACCCAACTCCTCCAACAAATTATGAAAATTAAAATTAATTCCATCATCTCTCTCAATATATTTGCCTGGGTTACCAAGATATAATCATCAGGCTCTTAATCCTACACATTTGCATACATTTATTAATTTTATGTAATTTCCCAATTTTATCACCCTACTAGTCATTTCTATTATACCCTCAATTTACTAACTAAGTAATTAGTCAATTCCTTTGTTGGCATATGTCTATAACTCAGCACTCTGGGAGACTAAAATAGGAGGATTCTATTTGATGTCAATTTGACTTAGTAAGGTTTCAAAATTTTAAGAAGTAGAATGTGAAGAAAGTGGGTTCAATCCCTAGTATAGCAAAAGTACAAAAACAAACAAGCATTTTTTTGGTGTATTCTCTACATTTTTGTGGGATCAGTGCTTCTTTGACGAATGCGTACAATTCTATTTATTTTTTCCACACAGCTTTTTGTATGTCATAATGAAGACCAGAGTCCAGCCCACTGATGTTTATAAACCTTAGCATTCATTAACAATAGCAACTGACTTGCTACTTTCTTTCTTTCTTTCTTTCTTTTTTTTTTTTTTGGTCCTTTTTGAGACAGGGTCTTGCTATGCAGTTGAGGCTGGCCTTGAGTGCACTTTTGTAGCCCAGGCTGGTCTCGAACTCACAGCGATCCTCCTGCCTCAGCCTCCCAAGTGCTGGGATTACAGGTATGCACCACCACACCCAACTCTTCTTTATTAACTTACATTTTATTTCAATATCCACACTAAATATTTCCTGTGGATTTTTGCTTTGGATTTGAACTTACTCAACATCTTTACTTCCAATATTACCCTTTTCCCATTTAGCATACCCTTAAATCATTTACTACACTGCACTATCCCCAGCATTTTCCCATCCTGTATATCCTGTAAATAAAATGTCATTTCAATTTACCTATTTTTATAACTCTTGTCAGTGAGACTCAAAAATAGTAATTTTATGAAAAGAATAAAAAATATGTGTTTCACTTTAAATGCTTTTCTTCTCCTTTTGCCCTTTTTTCCACATACTCTCTGCCCCCACATTCCTGTGCTAGACAATCAAGCCCAGAGTCTTACACATGCTAAGCAAGCACTCTACCACTGAGCTAAATTCTCAGCCCTAAAATCATTTTTTAGGGACATCAATTCTATAATACAATATTAGAATGTTACTTCCTAACCTCTCCTCAAAACACCATACATCTCTAAAAAACTTCAAACAATTACATAGGAAACCATACACTATCCCATCAAAACAACAAACAGATCAACCAATATCCATCTATAACTGCTTTCTACAGGAGTAATGACTCAACTTGTATATCAGATCCCCCCCTTTCCTCTTTTTATAGATTTTTTTTCTCCTATAGGTGTTTAAAAACATGCCCAAAAATCTAGCTTAAAATAAGGACACTTTCTGTGACTTTGTACAATTCTCATTCTTGCCTCAAAGCTCCAACCTCCTTAATTAGTAGTCTCCTGATGAAGGGTTTGAGGTTGCTGTATTTCTAATTTTGCTTTCTCTTCTTGTTCTGTTCTAAGCAGGCTTCTGAACCCATGACTCCATAGAGAATGTATTCAACCATAGCTACTATCAAATCAAACTTCCATTTTTCTTATTTGACCCCTTAGCAATAAAGGGTTGATCACATCCTGCTGAGATGTTTTCCCAACAATAATGGTTTGTTAGCTTTCTACCAACTAGACGCTGCTCTTCAAGCCACCTTTTTGGCTTATTAAGTATTTGGCTGTCTTGGGACTCTGTTCTGGGCCCAATTCTTTTGATATCTGCTTTGTCCAGATGACCTTGATTATCAAGCTTCAAATGTTACTAAAACTAACTTCTGAGTATTTCTCCTAAAATGTCAGTCTTGTCCATCTCTCCCACCTGGCATTTTCATATGACCATCTAAAAAGGTCAGTCTGTCCAAAACATATAGAACTCTTGCTCTCCTGTCTCAAACTTGTTCCATTTCTGGCTTCCTTACTCAGTTTGTTCAAGACAAAAATAACTTCTGAATCATTTCTCTCTCATTAAACTACAATCGTTTAATGACATTCTAGGCAAATCTACCTCCAATATATATCCTATCATCACCATTACTAACTACTACCACAGGTTAACTAACTACTGACAACTCTAATACTACCATAAAGGACCTCCTGGTTGCTCTCCTTGCTTTCACTCTTGTCCTCCCCAACCCCATGGCCCCCAGAAATCCACCTCCAAAGAGCAGCCAAATATAAACATAAATAAGACTAGTTCACTTCCCTCCTCTTCATTGGTTTGTAATCATAAGTTAAGATACAAATCTAAGCTTTGGGCCTCACCTTAAAAAAAAAAAACTAGCTATGAACTAGCCTAATCTCTTTTTAACTAATATCACCCTTTCTTCCATTTACCTATATAGCCACAGTTTTAAAACACCTAATTTATTCCTATCTGTATACCATTCAACCTGTCTCTAATATGTTCTTCTCATTCTGAAGTAGCTATAGCTAGTTCCATATTATTCAGCTTTTGGCTTAAATGTCCTCATTTGGGACTGGGGATTTAGTTAGTGGTAGAACACTTGCCTGGTACATGCAAGGCCCTGGGCTTAAGTGGGCACCAGCACAAATCAGCAGTACAATGCTGGTTTCTGCTTGTCTATTGAAAGGGGCTGTTAACACTTAATTTTTTTTTCTTCTTTTAAATTTCTTAAACTTTTGTCTAACTTTTCATCCTTATATCTGGGAAGGTAAACAACTAATTTGAAGACAACATTATGCAATACAGTAATTATTGTTGAGTTCCCATTATTTTCTTTAGTAAAATTCTGTATAATGTTCAATTTTTTAAAATTATTTTTTATTCTTTTAAAAAAATTCCTAGCACCACTAATAACCAACCAACCAAACTCACCTAAGAACAGCATTCTTTTAGCAACTAATACTACTACCATAAGAGGGAGTGTCTTACCTATTTTGTTTACTGTGCTACCCCACACCTAGAATTGTGGCTGGCTCCACAACAGATACCCAAAGAACAAATGAATCCCTACAATAGACCTCTTATCCTAATGTGGTTAAGTGACACAAAGCATAAGAAACAATACTCTTCCTCAAGGACACAAAGCTGATAAATGGTGAGTGCATTTCTTTGATTCAAAGGTATTCTATTGGGTAACAAAATTACTCTTAAAAAAAATCTGTGAGAAGACTAACAATTTTTCATTAGTTTTAGATGAGCCTTCAAAAATAAATGCTTTTAACATCTCAGTCTTAAGTCAACAATCAAATTATAACAAATTCATTAGCCAAAATGCATATACATAGGTGTATCTTTGCAAACAATTTGGAAACAAAATACACAAAAGGGTAAACCTTACCAGAGTTAATTTTGGCCTGTAACCATTTTTTCATACACTCTTGGTGGACATACTGTAAACTTCCTGTGCACTTGCACGGTTCTATCAGCAAATTAGATGATGATGCAGCTGCCATTTGACAAATTCTGCATAAATCACCTTCTTCTTCTTCAGAGTCCTCTAAAAGGAGGCTGGAAAAAAAGGTACATTTTCCAAGCATACTGTCATAATTCATCCTTTGTCATTTCCAGATGCATAACATTCAAACCTTCTTTGTCTACATATACTGAGGAGAAAAAAGCAAATGCTTAGCAGTAATAAAATAATAGTATACAGTAATCACTATGAAAGACTATTGGAGAATAAAAATTGTAAGAACTTCAAAATACAAATAAAATTGGCTTGCCTACCTTTATCTTCATGTGACTTAAGTAATTTTGTCTCTAGTAGCAGTTTAAAATACTTTTCACAAGACAATAATGGAAAACACACTAACTTTTGGCAAAATAACCCAAATAAGCTGTTTTTCTTTTTGTTTTTGTTTTTTGTCTTTTTGAGACAGGGTCTCACTATGCAGTCCAGGCTGGCCTTGAGCTCATTTTTGTAGCCCAGGCTGGTCTTGAACTTGCACCAATCCTCCTGCTTCAGCCTCCCGAGTGCTGGGATTACAGGCGTGAGCTACCACGCCTGCTAAAAAAGCTGTTTTAAAACTAAACAGATTAGGGGCCCAGTGGGATGGCTCAGTCGTCTAAAGCCCCTGTTTGGGAAAGCTTGGATGGCTTCAGGGTCCATGGTTAGATTCCCCACATCACATGCTGCATCAGCCCTGCCCTCGGGGCGGGCTGAGCCAGCCATAAAAATGAGTGAATAAATAAAGGTTCTGAAACAAGAAAAAAATAAATAAATAAAATAAAAAATTCTTAAAAAAAAAATAAAACTAAACAGATTGGTACTGGCTTAGTTTGTTTCTCTTTTTGATGATCACATAACTAATGCTTTGTCCTTTGTTCATCTTACGATATACAAATTAACCAAATAACTTTGAGTAAAAGACATGGTAATTACTATATTCCTTAGCAGACAGATAACTATCAGAGGAAGTTGTGACAAAGAGCAAACATTAAAGCTGATATTACCAAGGTAAATTTTTCTAAGGAAGGAAAATAATAGACTTAAAAGTGTAAAAATAGTCACACAATAAAATCTGCCTTATACAAGGAAAATCAGAGTACAATAGCTCAATGATCAGTATCTCAGAAAATGTGTAATAATTTCATTCATGACCAAACTCGATCTGAATCTATTTTCTTTTTAAAGTACAAAAACAGCTAAAATGGTAACTACACTTCTAGCTAACATTAGGCTTTTGTGAAAACTATCCCTCTACTCCAGAGTGTTTCCTTCCTGCATTTTCCTTGTATTACTTACTACTTTCCCATTTTATATAAAAATTAATTTAATACTCAGAACTAGACTAAAAAGACAAAATAAATAGGTTGGGACTGCTTGTTCTTTCACCTTTTCACTCTTTATCAGTGACACAAGATACAACTGTGTAAATTATTTCTTTTGCATAAAAGTATCCTAAACATTGAATATGAATTTTTTTGCCTTTAAGTCCTAATGTATACAAAATACTCAGTACACATTCAGTATACCTTAAAACTTCAAAAATAATACAAACTGTTTTTTTAATTTTATTTACTTCATTCCATAAAAAGATCTGAGATCTGAAATGTAAGTGAATGACAATCAAATCAACCTAATAAAAACTAACATATTTTTATTGGGAATCCCTAATCATTTGGTTCTTATATTTAGCAGTAGTCCATTTGGTTCTTATATTTAGCAGTAGTCCAAGCAAGGAATAAAGTAAAAGATTAAGCTATTCCTCTGTTCGTCTATATAGGGAAAGTTGCTCAAAAATAAACATAAGCTATTTTTTGATACAATTCACACCTCTGGTGTCTACCTCTTCATTAATTCTTACCCATTCATCTATGAGACAATAACTTCATCAGAATATAAAATGGAAAAAACTTAAGGTATCAGTTTTATAAAGTCATTTTTTTAGAAATTAATTCTCTAATTTGTTCTAATATTACAAACAAGGGAATATTCAAATTTACCTCTCTTTTATTTTCTGCAGTTTTTCTGGATCTCTTGAAGGTGTACTCTTGGTTTTATCATTTTTTCCGTCAGATGAATTCCAACCTGAAGGAATAATATCTACAGTGATCATGACATTGTCAGTCAAATTATTTCCAAGGGCTGGGGGGACTGCAAACCGGAATAAGGAAGCAGGAAAAATTCCTGTTATCCCTGTGTTTCTTCCACCTTGAGCTGAATCTGATGTGGAGCCTGTAGAGGAACTGTTTGATGCTCCTGATGCTTGCATTCTGTTGGCAGCAGCCCCAAGAGGATCACTTCGTTCTTCAAGGTGAACAACTTCATTTGATTCTCTTCTAAAAATATGAGATCTAGATGGTCCATCAGAGGTAGTTATCCTTGAAGATTCATCTCTTCCCTCTCTTCTCCTTCTAGAGAACAAAGGTGTGCATCTATTTCTAAGTGAGGAAGATAACCATGGACCTGTATTTCTACCTTCAGGTTCATGGTTAAAATTTTCTGAATCTGGCTCAGAGCTATGATTTTGGCTAGATGACAAACCCCATCTTCGTCTAAGAAATCGAAATCCCTGAGAAGTTTCAGATGCCCTATTATAGTTAACTTCAGAAGTTGTTGTATTACCCCTAGATTGTGATGTTAACATTCCTGGAGAATTGTAAGAGTTTTCAGTACCCACTGATCTTGTATTAAAGGAATCCTGACTAGATCTTCGTGAAAAAAACGTAGATGACATGCTAGAAGCTATACGTGATAGCAATCTTCTTGTTGTGCGCCTACCTTCATTGTCAGAAGATTCTTGGAATGATCTCTGAGATGAGCCAATCCTTTCTGAATTGCTTACAGCTGGGGTTTCATCTCTACTTGAAAAGTAAGAAAATCCAGGGTGTGTACTGCTTCGAAGAGAGTCTGATTCTCTTGAAGAAAAACTTGATCTTAAAGAATTTCTACCCGAATCCCTATAACTTGGTACTCTCTGATGTTCAGAAGGCAATCGGTGGTTTGTGGATGTATTCAACTGTAAAGTGCTCACTGAGTTTTCTTTCGGTCTTGCTCCCTGTGAATATGAAGAAGGAACTCTGTCTTGAACATCTATTTTTGAAAAGAAGGAAAGGTAACCAATTATATGAAATGAGTACTAATAAATTTGCATTTATTAACTACTTATAGGTAAAATGAAACACTAGGTTCAAACTGAATACTGCTATCTTATGAAGAGTGTCATCATTATTATAGAAAAAATATAAAGTATATTTATTCCTGCTTGTGAAATCTAGGTAAAATGTTAGGTAATACTGCAAATTTAAAAGAATGTTTTTTTGAATATTTATAAAAAGCAAATAGTTGATAAAGATAATTTGAATTTACTGATCAGAAACTGACAGAATATCTAAATGCTTAACATTGATACAAAATTATAAATAGGCCAATTAATATAATGTGAGTGACTCAATGATTAACTGTGCAATCACCCTAGGGAAGCTAAGTTTTAAAGATTCATCTTACTCCATGTTATAAAGTTACTTTATGTAAATATTATCACTTTTACAATTAACAGCTAAGAATTTCTATAATCTTTTGTCTTGTAAGATAACAACAGTGGAGCACAAGGACCAGGGTTTGATCTTAGCACCAGATGCCACCAGGGTACACTGAGCCAGCCACTGAGTCCGGGCATAGTGACGCACACCTCTAATCCTGGCACTGGGAAGGCTGAAAAACAGGAGGATCACTATGAGGCTGAGCTACACAGAGAAACCCTGTACCAGATACATTAGGGAGGAAAAAAAAAAGCAACAATGGTTCTTGACACAGTTTATCATCAAACACACCATTCTTAACCTTGTCTCAAGAGTTTTGCGTCACAATAGAACTTTGGCATCTGTAGTTAAAAAAAAATGCAAGGGTTGGCCAAATAGTTGAGCAGAATAAAGTGCCTGTAAGCAGGCGCAGGGCCCTGGGGTTAGATCCCTGGGCTTGCCTGCTGTGCCAGCCCTGCTTCCAGGGCATGCTGAGATGGCATTGAGACTGGGAGTGGTGGCATGTGCTTATAATCCCAGCTCTTGAGAGGCTGTTAATAGGCTGATCATTATGAGTTCAATCTAGTAGGGAGACCCTCAATACCCTGTAGACCCTTCCCTGGAAAAAAATAAAATAAAATAAAATGCAGATAAATTAGAGGTTTGATTTTTCAATAGGAAGAGAAACAATACAGGATTCCTCTGTGAAGGCAACTTGGCCATTCTCATCTGCTTCTACCTATTTTACTGTGAACTTTATAGTATGTTCTCTCTTGAAGTTACTTAGTGTAATTGTTGACTTGTGAAATGCTTAACTATGTACAGTGGTAAGAAACTGGTCCTTATGTAATTTAAGAAAAAATACGGTTTTTTATATAAATTTAATGAAAATAAAGTCACACTCATATTTAAGTAATTCTAACTTATGCCCTAAAAATTTCAACATTTACTTTAGAATTAGTAGTTATTAAATTATGTATGATATATATGTACTATTAATATTTGAGTATAATCCTATGCAGCATATTACTCTATAACATATACATTCCTAAAGGAAAAATTCAAGCAAAAAACTTAAAAGGTGGATAAAATATGAATAACTACATGTTTATTTTTAAAAGTAAAACTATCAAATTACTAGAAAACATACTACTCCTAAGATTTATTACATTTATTTCTGTATAGTTTTAAAGAAAAAAATTTAACATTAGATAAGCTATAATCACTATAGTTTATACATACATGATGAAGTGAAATCACCATTTCGGTGACTATAATCCATTAGATTATTAATGGAAGAATCTCTTCTTTCCAAATCTCTCCTCTCTCTCATTAAGTCTGTTCCAAATGAACCAAGTACCACTGATGAAGATCTGGGAACTTGACTATGCCTCCATGAAGAATCTTAAAATAATTGAAGTTTTACTTTAGAGAAAGTTTTAGAGATTTCTGATGGCAGTAAATCTTCAGTAAAACAAAGGGTGGTTATTGTTATCTATTATGGGAATCCTCAGACAGTTGTAGTAAGAAACAAAATCCAGAAAAATAACTAATCACAAAGTATTTTCCTACAGAACAACTTTAATATTATCTCATTCTCATCTTCATCAGTATCACCTCATTCTCTTCGTAATCCTCCACTTTGTTAGAGCTCAAGATTGAATCCAAGGCCTGGAATGTGCATTGTAAACATTAAACACATTAACATTAAAATCTATACTCATATATACTTTTACCATTTCATATCACTTTCTATAAGATATGACAGCAAGATGTCACCATAAAATGACTATAGATGAAAAATGCAAAGCCAGTCTAAGATACAGAATTTCATAAAAAGTCAGTGAAATTTATGGTGAAAAGCTGCCAATATAAAAACCAGAACTGTCTAGATATGGAAGCTGAGTTGTTGGCTATAATTGTATCTGGGAGGAAAAAAAGTCTTTTTGTCCCCCCCCCGCCCCCCCCCAGGGAATAAGCCCAAGACGTATGCATACTAGGCATATACTTTTCCCAGAGTTGTATAACCTTAGTGCTAGTAATAGTTTTATAGCTACCACAGTTGGTTCACTTTTTAATCAGAGTTATTATTCTATTTTGATCTAAATTTTATTTGACATTTCATTTAAAAGTAAATAAAAAATTAAGGTTTAAGCCTCTTGTCCCCTATTTATCTCCAAAGTTTGTTTTTCTTTTATGTTCCAATAACCTTAGAAATTTCTGACTAAAGGAAATGGCCAGTGTATTGAATTCTATGTCATCACATTGCAGAAACTAGTAAGCATAGTGGTTTTTATCTAACAAAGTTAAGGCCAGTCTATTCTTACCCATCATACTACTTTAAGTATCTTTCAGATGGGTGGGTCTTTCTCCCCAAGGCAATCCTACCTGTCAAAATTGAGAGGAATTTCTTATACTAATTCAAATGGTAACATAACCATTTTAAGAATTTTATTTCAAAATTGTACTATCACAAATGTTTTCCCTTTACAAAAAATTTTAGTTACTGGCTAAAATTTCATTTAAAAATGAATAGAAGCAAGGAAGACATTTCAACAACAAAAACTCAATTTGTGCAATAAGTGCAGCACCTGTCTGAGTACAAAACATCAGTCATGAAACATTATGGATTTATCATCTAAACCCTACAGCAGTGATGCCCTTATCACTATCCTACAGTAACCTGTCACTCATTTACTAAGTGGCTAGAATCATTACTAATTCTTGTAAAGGACTCTTACTAGGATAGCACTAACTTCATTTTTTTTTTTTTTTTTTTTTTTTGATAGAAGTGTTTGTGTTTTTTGAAAAGAAACCACATAATCCTAATTTTCATCATTTCCAAAAATCTTGCTTAGGAAATGCCTTTTAACATTTTCCAGTAGGTCTGGTTTTCCTTGTTAATACTCAACATGTACGTCCATAAATATATGGTATTTTTAACCAATTTGATTAGTACCTACCAGCTATATTTTCTTCTCCCACAATAGTTTCAACTCAAGATCTCACACATATTAGAGTAATGCTTTACCACTGAGCTACACCCCCAGTCCACACCACTTATACTAATTAAAAATGAATATCCTATTCATTGTAGGACATTTGCACCAAACCAAAAAGCAATTATACTATATCTTACACAAAGGGTTTTGGTCCAAAATACATATGCAATAGCTTATAACAAATAAAGTAATTCTTACCTGATACTGCATTTAAACCATTTCCAACATTTCTCACAGCTGAGGTAGAGGTACAGTTTGTACAAGAAAGCTTAGGTCTTTTTGAATCATGGTCACGTTGCTGATTCTGTGGTCTTGAGCGTGCTCCCTGAGTTATCTCTGACTCACTATACCATGCAGACTGAAGTGGTGATGCAGCTGCTGATGCAGACTGTAAGTTAAACATTTTTTTAAAAGGAAGAGCAAAACGCTTGAATTCAATATGAAATCTCATATATAATGCTCAGATTATTTTCATTTTCAAGAAATAAAAATTCATAGGGATGGGGATGTAGCTCAGTGGAGATTACCTGCTTAGTGTGTGGAAGTCCTTTGATCACCAACACACATTAAAAAAGAAAAGAAAAAACAGAAACCTTATTGATGATGCAATTCTTAGTCTCAAAAATACAGTCAGACAACACTAATAATGAGGTAGTATGCTGAAAGTAAGAAATTCTGGGCCGGTGTGGTGACATAAGTTTATAATCCCAGCACTTATTAGACTGAGACAAGAAGATCCTTGCCAAGTTTTAAGGCCTACCAGAACTACATAGTGAGTTCAAGGCCAGCCTGAAGCACACAGCAAGACCCTGGCACAAAATAAGGCAGGTAAGAATAATAAAAAAAAAAAAAAAAACAGAAATGAAATCCTAGCATATAGAATTTATTTACTAGTAGAGTTAAGAAACTAGTAAGTTAATATCTACAAATACAAAGCTGAGTTGATAGCTTAGTGGCACAGCGTCTGCCGGGCCAAGTGCAAAGTCTTGAGTTTGATTCCTGATACCCCCCTCCCAAAAAAATATAATCTACAAAGATTACCCCATTGGTTTCTCTTTAAACATAGAAATATATGAACATAAAACTTTTAACACAATGTCACTCATGTATAAACATTTACTAATTAAGAAGTTTACGCAATAAAATGCAGTTTCATATGGTATCCTACTATTTACTTTTATATTAGTGCATATTTGTAACACAGAAGACTGGGCCAGGGATGTGGCTCAGTGGCACAGTAACTGCCTGGCAAGTGTGAGGTTAAGTTCAATTTCTGGTACCAAAAAAAAGAAACATATCCAGAAGACTGATGTTTGCTAAGAAAGTGGTACATGCATATAACCTATCTTCATCATTTTCAATTCACTTGATGTCCCTCACCCTTCTCTCATCTCCTCTTCCCCACATATGAGTCTATTTTATAATTTCCTATTATCTCTCCTGTATTATTTCTTTTTTTTTTTTTTTTTTAACTTTATTTATTTATGTCATGGCTGGCTCAGCCTGCCATGGAGGTGGGGCTGGTGCAGCATGTGGTGCGGTGGATCAAACTGTGGTGCCTGTGGTTGCCTAACTTGCCTAAGCAGGCACTTTAGACCACTGAGCTATCTCGCCGGCCCCTGTATTATTTATTTCTACTTTAGGTTTCTCATATAAAAGAAACACGCTATTTAACTGTGCCTGGTTTACTCACTTAACAAAGTAGTCTCTTAATTCCATCGATTTCCCTGCAAATGTCACTTTATTCTTTGTAGCTGAGTAATATTGTGTTATGCATACATTTTTTTATACAATTTTTTAAATGTATTTGGTACAGGGTCTCACTACACAGCTTGAACTGCTAGTGATCCTCCTGTTTTCAGCCTTCCCAGTGCTGGGATTATAAGCATGCACTACCATGCATCAGACAGCCATTTAGGCTTTCCCTAGAGTTTATCTATTGTGAATTTCACCTTTATAAATATGGGTATGCATGTATTTCTGTGTTATAAATGTCTTCAATTCTTTTGCCTGGATCTAATGGTTCTTTCTTTTTTTTTTTTTTTTAAGATGGAAATCCCAGAGCTTATTTTATTTTATCTATATATGTTATGGCCAGCTCAGCCTTTCCTGGGGATGGGGCTGGCGCAGCATATGATGCCTGCCAGGGACTGAACCACAGTCTCTGTGGTTGCCTAAGCAGGCGCTTTCGACCGCTGAGCCATCTCACCAGCCCCTCAAATGGTTGTTTCTATCTTTAGTTTTTTTTTGAGGTTTTTCCATATTAATTTCCATACTGGTTTTTAGTAGTTTACAATCCCATCAAAAATATAAGAGAATTTTTTTTTCCCCAACATCCTGGCCAGCATTGCTTCTTGTGTTCTGGAGGCTACTATTATAATTGGGATGAGAGGGACTCTCATAGTTGTTTTCATCTACATTTTCCTAATAGCTAAAGATGATGAATTCCTCCATATGTTTATTAGCCATTTGTGCTACCTCTTCTGAGAAGTACCCAGCTCATTTTTCATTTTTTGACTGGAACATTTGTTTTTGGGTAGTTAATTTTTTGAGTTCTGTGTATATTCTAGGTATTAGTTCTCTATCACAAATAGACAGTGAAATATTTTCCCAACTTGTAAGTTGTCAGTTCACTTGTTTCTTTTGCCATGCTAATGTAGTCCCATTAATTTGAGATAGTTCCCCCTTTGGTGATTTTTTTGTATCAGAGGTCTAATCAGGAAGTCTCTGCCTGTACCTATGGATTCAAATGTTTATCCTACATTATCTACCAGGAATTTCAAAGGTTAGGTCTTTCATCCACTTTGATTTTATTTTAGTATGAGAAGATCTATTTTGAATCTTCTGCAGGTTTCCTCAGCATCATTTGTTAAAGAGGCTCTCTTTTTCCCAACATATTTTTGACCCACTTGTCAAAAATTAAATGGCTTAAAAAAAAAAGAAAAAGAAAAAAAGAAGAAAAATTTAAATGGCTTTAAGTGCACACTTACTATGCACTATAGTTATTGTCTTCTATCTTATTCCATTGCTTTAAATGTTTCTGTTTGTGCCAATACCATGTTTATTTTGCCGGTATAGCTTTGTAGGCTAACTTGAAATCCAGTTTTATGATATTGTCAGCTTTGTTCAGTATTGTTTTGGCTATTTTGCTTTTTCTGATTCCATATGATTTTTAGTATTACTTTTTTCTGGATATGTTCATTATTGGCATACAGGAACACTGGTGATTTCTGTACATTGTCCCCCTGACACACACATCCTTCCTCCCTCCCTTCCTCTCTCCCTCACACCCCCCAACACTTTTTATTCTTGTTTTATTCTGAGACAGAATTTCAGCTAAGTCACTTAGTTGTATGGCTAGACTTGAACTTGCAACCTTTCTGCTACAGCTTGCTAGGGGAGTTAGTATTACAAGCATGTGCCATCCAGGCCCAGTTTTGGCATTCTATTTTTTAACATGAATTTGTTCATTCTGGCAGGGACAACAGCATGTGGGAAATTTTATAGGAAAGAGTCTATGTCTAACGGAAGCAGTACACACACAAAAGAAGGACCAGATAGACAATACAAAGAAATATAATTATAAACCACTCCATTTCTTCTAAAATATTACTACTTGATCTTCTATTACTCAATTTCAAGAAGCATACTGAATTCATTCATATATTAGTTCATTATTCACACTGGAAAATAAACTTTGTATATATATGGAAAAGCAAAAGATGTAACATGAATTGGTAAGAGCAAAATTATACTAATCCTTTGTACTCACAAACATTATCTACCTAATATTCCAGAGACAATCAATGAACTGGTGCTGGTACAATAAACATCTAATCTATACTTTTTAATTTTGCTTGAGATTAAATCTAGCTTATCCTGAATAAGGATACCTTACTATCCTCTACTAGATTACTGATTACCCTAAACTGATCTGATAATCACGCAACATTAAAAGTACAATATTTTTAAGAATATGGATTCTAAATAATATTTAACAACAATCCTATTCCACCATTTTGTCAGATAAATGAATGTGCAATTTAGAAGACAAGGACACAATTTTTGTCCTTTGAAAAACTATCCATATTGATCAGGTTAGTCAAAATTTATACTAAGACTTTATTTATATTTTCAAGTACAAAATTTTCCAAGTCTTTGGAAAATGTTTTATGCAAGACCACAATTTCTTATCATAGTTCTAAAATACATAAATCTGAAAATCAGACAATTTATTTGGCTATTATAATGTTTTGAATTAAGATGTTACCTGATACTCAGCATCCAGTCTAAATGAAGAGTCTCTTGAGTAGCAGTTATCATTTAAACTGTTTCCTCTGCTTCCAGACATCATCCTAGTACTTAAAGAACTAGAGGGTGGAACAGAAATTCTTCTTGGAATCCTTGAAGGTTTAGACTCCATTCTCAAGGCTTCCTGTGAAATGAAAATCTGTTTCAATTACCTTTGGGAAAACCCTTTAATTCTGAATCCTCCTTAATCACCAGCTCAATTCAATAGTGATCATACAAGTAATTATATCCAACAAGGTAATTGTGGGACTACCACCACTTCTTCCCAAAGGGAGAAATCTAAAGTCAACCAAGATTTCCTACTGTCCAAAGTGCAGTAAGAAACTTTAAGCCTAAGGCCAATTCATTCTAACTATTCAAATATGTCTATATAAAACTCCCAGCCTATTTCTCTTTTCTCAGCAGCATATTTTACTATTCAGGGTTATTTAAAGTATTTTAAAGCCACTGCTTACTATACAATAAGTACTCAAGAACTAAAAGTTTAAATGTAATGACACATAAATATAAATGTCTTTTATTTACTACTAATAAGTTTTTTTTTTTCATTAAAACAAATACATACTGATATTTACTGAGTATTATATGTCATGTTTGTAGGTAAGGGCCTTTTGATATTAGTACAGTGATTCTCCAAACCAATCCTGTGATAGGATATTATGTTATCTCCGCTTGATAGGCAAGAAAATTGGCACTGAAAATTTTAAGCAATTTACAGATGATTGCTGAGCTATTAATAATTATCTGAAGTGCTTCAAGAGAGAAAGTGAGCCAGGGAGATAGCTCCGTGGCATAAATATCTGCCTGGCAAGCACAAGGTCCTGAGTTGGGTCCCCAGTACTGAAAAACAAAAAGCAACCCAAAATAAATAAATAAATAAACCCACCCAACTAAAAAACTGAAAAGTGATACCATTTTAATTGAAAAGGTCAATCTATAAAAATAGAGCAACACTGATTCTAATGATATAAAACATAAGGAAAATTCTTTATTTTCATTGATTTGATTATTTTTTAATGTATTTAGTACAGCATTTTACTACACAGGTAAGACTTGCAGTGATCCTCCTGTTTTCAGCCTCCTAAACACTGGGATTACACCACACCGAGTCTCAAGTCACCTCACCATCTCAATGTGCCCAGGGGTGGTGCCTGCACTGCATGTAGTGTTAGGAATCAAGCCCTAGTTCCTGTGCTTGCCTAACCAGTCCACTGAGCTATCTTGCCAGGCCTGAGAATTCCAACAGGAGAAAATGTTAAGTGCATAAGCTGTAGAACTGAATGCATTCAGTCATAGTAGACCAGTAGTTCTCAACCTTTCTAAGGCCGTATATACTTCCTCATGTTGTGGTGACCCCAAACCAAAAAATAATCTTGTTGGCTACTTAAAAACTGTAATTTTGCTACAGTTATGATTCAGAATGGCTTTAGGCAACCCTGTGTTTTGGTCATTCGACCCCCGCCAGGGTCGCAACCCACAGGTTGAGAACCACTGTATTAAGACTGATTTTTAGCAATATAGAAACAGAATCATATAATAGCTTCTCCAAAATTTTCTTACTAAGAATATCTGTGTGGTGAGAGCATAAACTACTATGGAACCTGATTAATGATTTACAAAGAAAACTTACCAAAAACTGAGTTAAATATGACAGACTTTTAAGTATTTTTTTGCTCATTCTTATCAAAATATATATAAAATATAAAAAGAATCAAAAACTTTAATCATGGTGGGGAGACTGGAAAGGACTATATAAAGCAAGAAATTTCAATGTAGACTTGGGACACCTAAAGTTGAGGAGGTACAGTAATGTAACAGGCCAAATGAAAGCTCTTCAATAAGTACCTAGAAAGATAGGAACTAGAAGTAAAGCACTTGGCCTAGGATCCTAAAAGGATCAAGATTTGGAGATATGGTACTATGAAAGGACATTAGGTTGAGAAATGGTAGAACTACTGTGGAAAAACAGTACAGAACGATCACATGATCCAATGATTCCAGTTCTGAGTACACACCTAAAAGAATAGGAACTGAGTATAAACTTGAAAGAAAACTAGGTGTTAAGGCCATACTTACATGTCCATTATCACAGTAGTATTATTCACAATCAAATCCAAGTTTCTGAAAATAGATGGGCAAGCAAAATGTGGCTGTCCACCTTAAGAAAGGAAGAGCTCTCACATATATCACAATGTAGATCAACCCTGAAGAGATTATGCTAGGTGAAACAGACAAAAGAACACAAACTGTGGGGCTTGGGAGATAGCTCTGAGGCACAAGTGCAAGGTCATGAGTTTGAAATCCAGTCCACCAAAAAAAAAAAAAAAAAAAAAGAATGCAAATTGTATTTTCACTTATGTGAGATTTACAGTCATCGAAATTAGAAACAGGAAGTAAAATGGTGGTTGTCAGGGGCTAGTAGACGGTTACTCTTTAAAAAAGTGGAAAATGTCAGTAACAAGATCGAAGAGTTATGGTTCCAGTTGTAATTGTAAATCATTATAAATTTACCAACAAAACTATGATCTACACATTTAAATATAGAATTGGCTTTATCAGAAAAATTTAAGAGAAAAGGATATGTGAGAATGAAAGCAAGCTGAAGTAAACTTGTAATTGAAACAGTGTAACCCTGTATTCTTCCCAGTTCTACTCCGCCAAAGACTTAGCATTATTTACTGGATAGAGAGATCTCTCACAGGAAATGCCCTACTCAAATGTATAATCAATGCTGAGAGGTTTATGCAGGGGTTAGAGTAAGTAATAAAAGAAAATCCATTCAATTTTGAGACCCTAATTTTCTTTCCTACTCCTTTTTTGTTAATATCAGGAGATCCTACTCTTGGTTCACAAAACACTACTACAACTGATAAAATTTTGATAATGACATTTGGAATGCTCCCAATTAAAAATCTAGCTTGCACTTGGCCATGCTATCCTATACTCAGGTTTCATAGTGTTTGTAATAGAAAACACATCAAGGATTACTAGGTTTCTGGGGAAATCTCAATATAAAGACCAAAATTCAATGAAAAAAAGAATTTAACAATGACAGGGAAAAGAACTGGAAAAAAGGTTAATTACTGTTCTCAAGTATCAAAAATATTCATTTATAAAATAAGAGAACATGTGAGAATGAAACTGGAGTATAATAGAGCTTATGTAAATTCAAAATGTGATATTCTTTTAGAAATGAGATACACTGAAATAAATACAACATACACAATAAAAGAAAAAGCCCAAAAAGTAGAACAAGTAGCTGTGAAGGTAGTGTCCAGAGAATTATGGTATGACTATAAACAGAAGACAGTGGCCAAAGACATATAAAACCTTTCTAGAACGAAAAAAACAGTACCATCCATACTTAAGAGGGTTGAGCACTCAGCAAGATCCAAGAAAATAGCACAATAAATTATCTTGAAATTTCAGGAAACTAGAAATAAAAGGAAGATTCTATAAGTTATCACAGTAGAAAAATGGGTTACATAAAAAGGAAAAGTAATCAGAATGGCTTAACAACAATAATAAACTCTAAGGCAATGCTCCTAGTACTAATAAAAGTGTTCATTTGGTTTTGAATTCTAGTCTAGCAAGCAATGGTAAGGTGAATACTATGCACACATTTCAGTTATGCACAATCAATCAAATTCAGAATAAGCTGCTGAGGGTAAAATTCACTGCTACAGTGCATCAAGGGTGAAACTCAGAAAGGAACTGATTGGAGTAAGATCAAAGGTCAAGGAAGAAGAATTTTAAGAAAAAAACCTCAGCATATTATGAAAACTACAATTGCTTAGCATGTGGCAGAACTGATGGATTATACAGGAAAAACCATACTGCACACATAGAACAAAAGGCAACCTATATTAAAATTAATTTTTAAAGTAATAGAATGCATTGCCATTGTTCAAGAAAGGAGTTATGTATTGGGGGGAGTTCTTTATTTAGCCATGATTATGAAAAGAGACAAAACTGGGTCAATTTTGCTATAAACAAGTAGTGGAATGGAAATATGCAGGAGAAAAACAATCATAAGCAATAAATATGCTTAATAGAAAAAATGATGAAATTACAGTAAAAACATCATTTTGAAATGAAGGTAAAGTCTCAAAAGATCTTTGTTTTCCTTGTATGGCATTTTGTCATTTGCCCTGAATAGTCTCTGATTTTGCCCTATAAACCACTAATTTCTATTTATTATCCCAGGACAAGTATTAAAAGTACTTAAAAGTGGCTTGATAAAGCACATGGTCACTTAACTTAGAAATCTTTTCTACTATCAGCTTTTTAAAGTGCGTTTTTGTTAAGGCCATACAAAATAGTTCATTAAAGGTAAATTTCTGAGCTGGAAATTTAAAGACATACATTAGGAGAAAGAATACTCATGGTTAAACACAAACATTTTAAAAGCACCAAAATGAAACCTCAGCACCAAAATAAATAAATTAATAAATAAATTAATTAATGAGCAGTACACATGTTAACTTTACCAAGAAGGTTATGAAAATTCTAAACAAAGTATTTGTGATCTGAGAGTTTTAAACAGGAGACAAAAATGCTTTTTGAAAGATACTCATCTAATAGTTCTTTAATAATGCTTCTTACTTACACCTTTCCTAGTTTACTTTGACTATATTCATACAGTTCTTAATTGCAGAAATGAAACTAACCTAGTAAGAATCTTACAATAAATCCTTTGGCAGAGGACAAAGAGGCAGAATCCTTCGGGAAATATATTTTGATACTGCATGAAACTATTTTTGGAAACTCTTCTACATAAGCTGATTGAATTTTGACAATGTAGGTGTTACATGGAAACTTATATAATTTAGTTGCATAAGTTGTAGGTCAATAGCACAAAAAAAAAGTAAAAAATGTGAAAAATTTGTACCAGGCCACTTGACAAAGTTCTAAGAGACATTTTTTCATCATTTATTTATTTGGTACAGGGTCTCACTATGCAGCTCAGACTCATAGTGATCCTGTCTCATTTGACCAGTGCTGGGATAGGCATGTGCCATCATCCCTGGTTTTGGTGGCCAGCACGGTGTGCCCAGGGTTCTGAGGCCAGTGTAGCATGTGGTACCAGAGATCTAACCCAGGTCCTTGTGCTTGTTAGGCAGGTGCTTAGACTGATGAGTCATCTCCCCAGCCCTATAAGACATTTTTTTGAAGTCTACTCATTCATTTAATAGTTGGGGTAGGGGGTGGTTACCATGTGATAGGATTGTTAATACTAAGCAAAGAGATGAAGTGTGGGGCACACTAAATATAGTGAGATTGTTGTTCCAAAAACTGTAGTCTAGCAGGGAATAACTAAGAAATAGCCATAAAACTTACTTTAAGAATACTATACAGGACTATATAAGTAAAAATAACAAAGTGCTGGCTAGATAGCTCAGTGGATTAAAGGACCTGCTAAGCAGATATAGGGGCTGGAGTTTGATCCTGGGTGTGCTGTGCCAGCCCTGCTCCCAGGGTGCCCCAAGACAGCGAATGAGGCTGGGCATGGTGGTGCATGCCTATAATCCCAGTGCTCAGGAAGTTGAAAAACAGAAGGATCATTACAAGTCCAACCTGAGACCTAAATATTAAAAAAAAAAAAAAAAAAAGGGTGTGGGCCAGTGGGTGGTATAGCTGGTATAGCTTAGCTTAGTGAACTAAGCACTTGCTTAGATAAGTATAGGGGCCAGGGTTCAATCACTGGAACCAAATGCCACAACAGCCCTGCCTTGGGGCATGCTGAGCTGGGGTGGAATCCAGGTGTAGTGGTGCATGCCTGTAATACCAGCACTAGGGAGGCAGAAATCAGGATCACTACAAGGCTGAACTGCACAGGCCTTGCGCACACACAGGTAAGAGTAACAGACCCCATAGCAAGGAACAGGTATTTGTCCTGGTTTAGTGTTTTGCAAAGGGAACAATACAATATAGGACACATTTTATAACAAATCACCCAAAGAATCACATACAAAGAGTGCAAGAAATCTGTCCACATACTAAAGACCAAATAATTCATCTGAGGGCCTAGAGCCCACAACACAGAATCTCAGGCAGGTCTGCTTCATGGATTTGCACTGGGAAGGCCCAAAGGTCAGTGGTGGAAGCTATAAAGTCTGCTAGCAGGCTGAGGAATGTGAATGGAAGCCAGAAAGCAGCACTTAAGGTAAGATCCAGAGCTTCCCCAGAAAAGTACCAGTCATTCTAAGCAACAGTGAGGCCCTGAGCTCCTCAGGTGATGAGGAAAAGCTGAGTTCCCATGAGGAAAGCCAACACAACCTTCTCCAGGAGACTGAGTAGTACACCATTTCCCCAACTAGAGCCAGAGAATGATGCTCAAAGTGAGGACTAGAGCTCCCCCAAAGTGAACCACAGCCATCCTCAGTAACAGTGAGGTCCCATGCTCCTCCTCCAATGAGAACAACTAACTTTATTAGGAAAGCTAGCATGCCAAGGTTCTCCAGTACAATAGCCCAAGAGAACCAGTAGCTTCCACACCTAACACCATGTTAGCCCAGTTCAGCTGGGGATAACAAGGTGACTACCAGTTGGCAAAATTTGAAAGGCACAGTTTTGAAAGGCAATGTTTTTAATAAGTACTTGGAAGAACACAGTACATATTTAAAGATGATAAGTACATATTTAAAAACTGCCAGTGCCATCCTAAAATTCTTTACACTTTTATCCTTGAACTTGTATGAAGTCTGAACTTAGAGGAGATATGTGCCTGTCAGCCACGTCTTGGCACTAAATTTACAATACAATATTTAATGATGACATGCAGTTTGCACAACATACTTAATTTGTGCTTCCTTTGAGCTTCATTTAAATGCCAGACACAACAGGTCTACTTCAATTCTGTGATTATGTTCCTCATTTACATGGCTAAAACACAGAGGAGGGGAAGGCACATACAGATGAAAGAGGCCACACATTCCAGTCCCTAGAATTTGCTTCAAATTCATAAAGGAGGTATAAAGTACAAATCCACAAACATCTTACAATACTTGAGATTTTCAGTTTGCTCCCTGACTTTAGAAAACCCAATAATAAGGACTCCACCCTCATATAAGATGGAGGTTTGCAGCTCTAAAAGGGGCTATAAAACCTATCTGCCCAACATCCTCCACAAATACAAAAGCTAAGTTAAGCTGCCAGAGGAAAGAAGGGATAATTAGAAAATTTGCCCGCAGTCTATGGACAAGTGGTAGCAAACCTTTTAGAGATCAGTGCCCAAACAGCAACCCAAAACCCACTTATTTATTGCAAAGTACCAACACTGCAATTAAACCTGAATACTAGGGCTTTAGTTTAGGGAAAAAAAAAAAAAGAAAGAAAACAGAAACTCATCTGTTAACATCTTTTGTCTTAAAAAAAATATGTGACATAAGTTTGCTACTACTGCTGCAGACTCTACTAGAATGAACTAGATGCAAGAAGGGCAGAAATGATGAGAAATCCCAACCTATTAGGATTAGTAAAATGAAAAATACTTTCCTCTCTGCCCTATGACTTTGATTCAACTAAGTAGCAACTGCAATATACTGGTGAGACAGGTACAAAAATCTTTTGAGAGACCTTTCTGTTATACAGAAAGATGAGAGTGGGAACACTAAAAAAATTATCTTAACTTTTTATGTTTTATATTAAGTATTGAATTGTGTCAACCTACTAGAGTACTTTAAAAGCAAATAAAGCAATAATAAAATTTAGACCAAGCTTAGTACACACTAAATTTACCCATTGCACTAATATCCTCACAAAAGTAGTTTGTTTTTATTAAGGCATTAAATATTACATCTCATTTGCTCTTATTAAGGCATTAAATATTACATCTCATTTGGCACTCAATCAAAAATTGTAACACATACTAAAGTTTTTTATTTATTTTACTTTATTTTTATTTATTTATTTCTCTTAAACCTCATTTATTTGTTTGTATTATGGCTGGCTCAGCAGGCCCTGGGTGGGGGTGCACAGTATGTGGTGCCAGGGATTCAGGAGCGGTTGCAGGCACTTTAGACCACTGAGCCATCTCACTGGCCCCATTAAATTTTTTTTTTTTAAAAAAGCCTTGTCAAGAAATAATCAACAACCAAAAAAAAAAAAAAAAAAAAAAAAAAACAAACCACCAGACATAGCTTTAATGTAAGTGGGGAAGTTAGCATTTTAATTCAAAATGACACACACAAAAACATATCATGTTAAGTACACAAGATGGGGTTTAAAAGGGAGGAGTAGGGAATTCTCATGTATATTTAAGTAAAATTACAAGGATAAAGGCCAGTTAGATAGCTCAGCAGACTACCTGCTTACTTAGGGAATGCAAGAACTGGAGTTCAATCCCCACTATCACATGCAGCTCTGGCCCTGCCCTGGGGCAAATTGTCCCCAAATTTGGGCATGGTGTTCAATGCCTGTAATCCCAGTGCTAGGGAGACTGAGAACAGGGGGATCACCCTGTGCCAAATAATATTTGAGAAAAAAAATTACAAAGACAGCTAGAACAAAATATTTGAAGAAACACTAGCTGAAATTGAAGAGTCTGCACACCCAACAAAGGTTAATCAGCAATCCTCATAGATAACTCACACTGGGCTGCTGAAAATTTTACTTAAACAAAATACAAAATACAATACCTCAGCCAGGCATGATGTATGTGTACACTAATAATTCTGGTTATCTGAAGTGCTGAGGCAGAAATATGGCCAGTCCAAGGCCAGCTTGGAAAATGCAAGACTGGGAATGTGTGTGTGTGTGTGTGTGTGTGTGTGTGTGTGTGTGTAAGTTGACACAACACAGGGCAGGAGTGGGTGTGCAGTTCTATGGGTCCCCAAGTTCAATTCTGAGTATCAAAACTATATATACACAACACAAAACAACAACAGAAGAAAAACCCATTAACTTCAAAATGATATGAGAATCAGGCATAGTGGTGCATGCCTGTAATCCCAGCACTTGGGAGGCTGAGGCAGGAGGATCAGTGTGAGTTTGAGACCAGCCTAGGTTACAAAAGTGAGCTCAAGGCTGGCCTGAACTGCAGGCAAGACCCTATCTCAAAAAAGAGAAAAAAAAAAAAGATGAAATGATATGAGAACAGTGAAAAAATATCAACAAGATGAGGAAGATGGGTGCGGGTGTTATACTCAGAGGTAAAGCACTTGCTCACCTACCATGCATTAAGTCCTTAGTGTTAGTCCTCAGTACAAGAAAAATGTCTTCAGAAGAATAATGTATGAGTTGATCTGAGACATCAAACTGCGAACAGAGAGATGCTAAAATATGCATAAAAATTAAAAATAGAAAACATGAGGAGGGGCCAGCAAGATGGGTCAGTGGTCTAAAGTGTCTGCTTAGGCAAGCTTAGGCAACTGCAGGGACTGTGATTTGATCCCGGGCACCATATGCTGCTCCAGCCCCATCCCCAGGGCAGGCTGAACAGGCTATAATAATTGAAAAAAAAAAAAGGAAAACAAAAAGGAAAACATGAGGAATATAATTCAAAGCAGAAAAGCTAAGAAAGGAACGTAAGTACTCTGGAAAGAATAAGTGCAGGAAGTAAATTATGCCATGTGTCCTATGTTTAGGAATCTTTCTTTTTTTTAAGGAATCTCTTTAGCAAGCCAGTGACTGAAGATTTATACCACCAGTTCTGTGAACCTCAAAAATTATGTTTCTAACAATTAGAGCATCAAAAGATTAAACAGTAGTAAAGTTTTGTTCATTAGTACTTAATACATTCAAATACAATTTGCTGCATTTTTGAGAATATTGAAAGCAAATTCATTTTGCTAGCTTTGTGGAACCCACTGCTACAGGCTAAAAGGCTTAACAGCTAATAAAGATTTTCCTACAAGGTCAGCTGAAAAAGCAAACCAAGCCCCCACATAAATTGGTATGCAGGCTGGGCATGGTGGTACATGCCTATAATCCCAGTACTCAGAGGCTGAGGCAAGAGGATCGCAGTAAATCTGAGGCCAGCTTGGGTTACATAGTGAGTATAAAGTCAATCTGAACTATACAGGAAGATCTTGTCTCAAAAAAAACAAAAAGGTTTAGATTGGTATGCAGATCAATTTACAGGAAATGAAACACTGACTTCAGGACAAACTAGTGATACCCAAAGTAGTGAAAATGGATAAAAGAAGATTCAAAATATACACCTTAAAAAAGGAAATTTTTTCAGACTCTGCTCTTATATGCAGGAAGGCCTTGAATGGGTTAGTATACA
Source organism: Myocastor coypus (assembly GCA_004027025.1). Lineage (NCBI taxonomy): Eukaryota > Metazoa > Chordata > Mammalia > Rodentia > Myocastoridae > Myocastor > Myocastor coypus. Next base: position 106,832 of record PVJA010001872.1, read on the forward strand.
AACTGATTTTCTACCTGCTTTCTTCATTTTTTTTCTTGAGAGCATGCTAAGACTGTTCTTCAACTGACTCAGACTTTCTAGTCACAGCACCAAATCTTCGGCCTCCATGAATTTTAGAATTGCATAAACTTTGTCTGTTTTGGCTTAGCAACTTTTATGGGTGTTACCTGTGTGCCATTCCTCCTTGTGAAAAGGTTTGCCATTCTTTACAGTTCAATGCATCTATTGCTTTGAAACTTCCTCAATAACTGGCAGATGAGACATATGATATTCATAGTTTTGCACTGTTTTTATTCTTCAAGGAGGTTGGATATGTGAGAAAAGGCGGCACATTAAAATGAGCTGGGGGTTTTTTTTTTTTTTTTAAAGAATTTTTAATTTTATTTATTTATTTTTTTTTCTTATTTCAGAACCCCTGTTTGTTTATTCACTCATTTTTATGGCTGGCTCAGCCTGCCCCGAGGGCAGGGCTGGCGCAGCATGTGGTGCCTGAAGCCACCCAAGCTTCCCCAAGCAGGCGCTTTAGACCACTGAGCCATCTGGGCCCCTGAGCTGGTTTTAAAGAATGAGAATCTGAACTGGCCAGAGGTAAAGAGGACAATGGATTTAAATTTTCTGAAAAATAGTATACTAGTACAGGATGATTAACAGTTTCAATATTATGGATTTACTTTTTTTCAGACACATAAGCTATCTTCTTTATTTGTACTGTATTTTCTACCTGGCCAGTTAGCATTCCTCCTTATTTATTATCTCTAATTAGAAAAAAAATTGGGGTACTATTATAAAAACTTCAGGCAGTACAAGAAAACACTTGATGCAGGAGAAAAACTTTAATGAGTATAATACTACTTTCTCTCATCACTACAACAAGTTGCCTACCATACAAGGCTTGGACTTTGCCAAACTTGGAAAGTGGAGTTCTCATACAGGGGATTGAACTCAGGACCCTGTGCTTGCCAGGGAGTTGCTTATTCTATTGAGCTATCTCCCCAGTGCCTGCAAAGCAGAGTTCTTGAAAGCACATAAACAACAGCCTAATTGCCTAAAATTTTCCCTGTAGTTCTTTCATGTTTGATTCAGAGGTACAGTCCCATAACAGCCAGGAACCAAATAATCAGCTTAAAAGGCCCCATATCCATATTATATTTCTTATAGTCCTTTTTCCTGTGTGTTAAATATGTGCTTAAAAAATGCGTTTAATACTTTTATAACATTTATTTCCTACTTTTCTCCCAAAACAGGAATCTGAGGCTTATCATTGAATTAAGAACCACTTGATTTTTAACACATGAACTAATTTCCATCAATTTGTTTAGAAAAAAAAAAGTCAGCTTTGAAATGTGCTTCATCTTTGATGTGACTCTAGACTTAAATCTCTACAATGCTTTATTTCCTCACCTAGAAAATGGTGACAAAACCAACATCACAGATATATTGTGAACTTTGGTAACATAGCAATTGTTCAGTAATTAGTAGTACTATTAAGTAGGGTCACTGGCACTAAGAATTTCAAATATACAGCTTAGCATAACATTTAAAAATTCTTTCATTATTTGAAATTTATCTTAAACATACAGTGAAAACTTTCTGCAAAACTGTTGTTATATCTTAATATTCCCCAGGTTCAATGTCCAGGACTTCAATAAAAACAAAAACTGGAAAGAATAGCCCATTTATTTATTCACCTACTGCTATATCCCTGGGTTATACCATTATTGATAGATTTTGGTCTTTTTCTTCACACGCTTTTTAAAAAAAATTTTAACATACCTCTCTTACTTTGCTCAGAAAAAAAAAAATTTTTTTTATAAAGATTCTTCTCCATAAACTTGTAAAAATAAACAAATCCCCAAACCAAAAAACACTATAAAGCATTCCTAAGGAGACCAATTCTGTTTCTAAACTGATAATGTTACAACTTCAGTATTTATACAAGTAGGAAATGTCAAATAATAAAGGACTATTCTAACAATGACTAACTGAAAAAGGTTAAAAGCAGTCAGTGCACACAAAATGGGAGCTTAAAATGAGCTGGGTTTGACCTAAGATTTTTTTCATGATAAAAATTTTCAAACACACACAAAAGTAGGGAAAACGAAGTTTCAGGTACCAATCAAAAAGTCCTAATAATCACTATCTAGCTTATTTTACCATCTATATTATTTGAAAGTAATCTCAATTAGGACTTTTTTCTTTTACTGGCACTGTGAACTGAACATGGGAACTTTGCACTAAGTTTAGCTAAACTACATCTCTAGCCCTTTTTGTATTATTGAGACAAGCTCGTGCTAAGTTACTAAACTTCCTAGGCTGGGCTTGAAATTGTGCTCCTCCTGCATCAGTCTCTTCAGTGCTAAGCTTATAGAGTCTTGTACCACTATGTCCAGTCCAGAATGTGGATTCTACCAACATTTGAAGCCTGTGGTAAATCGTAAGACATGGCTACAAATTCCTCCATCTAGTATGTAATTCCCTGTACAATGTAATGCTCACAATCTGCCCAGAATGAGGTAATCTAATTTTCTCAATTTTTTAATATAGATTAGCCTTGTGACTAACTGTAAGTCAACAGAATGTAAGGGATATTTTGCAATTTGAAAAGGTTGTTATATCTTGTAGCCTCCATTTTCACTCTCGATATAATATCCTGGCATGTTAATGTCATTGAAAAATCATTGGAAAACACAGATGTTAATGAACAGCTCACATGTTCAACATCTTTTCTTCCCACCTTGGGAAATGGTTCAGCTAAATATTGGAATAAGAATAAGATATAAATCCCATATAAATCCAGGACAACTGCCCAAGAAGCATAAAGAACTATAAAAAATAGCAAACAACTTTAATTCACTAGGTCTTAGGTAGTTGATGTCATACATCAACACAACAAAGATTTGTGATCTACCATAACTTTACTTCTCAATTATAATACCATTACTGTATATGCCCTGTCTCTACAAAAAACCTTATCCTAACTGGGTCTGATTCAAATTGTCTTAGATATCCCAGTAATTGCAGTTAATTAAGAACACATTGTTATATGATAAATTCATGGCATGAAGGCCAGAGATAACAAGTATAAATGACTGTCTTTCTTTTCCCTTCCCCCATTCCTTCCTTTCTCTCTTTCTTTTTTTCTGTATAACATTTCACTATATCCCTCACTCTTAGCAATCCTCCTGTCTCAGCCCCCCCCCAAGAACTGGGATTTACAGGTGTGCATGACCACACTCAATTTTCAATGTATTCCAATAGTCACAGTCTTTCAGAAATAATTACAATTCCATTATTCACCTGTAATTTTCATATCCTTTTCTTTAGGAAAAGTTTTTAGAAAAAAACTTTTTTCTCTAGTAAAAAGTATCCTAGGATTTTACTGACCCTGATGAACTCTGAAACACAGAAGCCAAAAGTGGTCATAAAGGAAGTGCTTTGAATGCACAGAAATTTGGGAGTCCTTTAAAAAAGTATCTTGACTTTTGGCTGACATTACTTAAATCTAAGAAAACAAGGCAGGTTAAATTTAAGATCTCCATGGGAAAATATAACTGCTGTTTTTGACAGTAGAACATTTTTCAGATAATCTGTTCTCAAAGTGAATATAGTAGGTGTCAAATCTCAATCTTTATTCAGTTAATACAACCCTTTTTAGGATTCTTTCTGGTAAGAAACAGGATAACTAGCTTTGAAGGTTCAACTATGCCCTCTTTTAAAGCTGTAGACGAAAATGGGTGTAGAGCACTAGATAATTGTGAAACCAGGTGTTCAACTTATCTAGTCTAACCAGTAGTCACAGAGAAATATATTTGAGAACAGGAAAAACCAGCTTTGACCACATTAGGCTCAAGTCAGAGCTCAAAACTAAAAATTAACATCAGTGAAAAATGACACCCCAGCTGACTTTCAAATTAAATTTTTACCCCCTCTGCCTACTCTTTTTTGAGCTGATTTTACAATTATGTACTTTATTTCAGATCGGTTTTGTGAACAATGATTTGTATGTAATTACATAAATTCACTACAAGAGAATTCGGTTTTAGAGAATTCAAGTAATCTTAGAAGGAATTCAACATCTTTTTCATTTTAAATTGTAATCATTCTAATGTAATCACTGTTGATTCAGTAATTTTAACAGTTAAAAAGGTCTATTAGTTAAATGTTACTTAAAAATGTGACAACGTAAGATAATTTCATTTACAGTCTCTCTCTTCATTCATTACTAGAACTTATATGTGGTAACAGAACACATAACCAAGAATCTAAAATCACTTTTATTAGGCTTAGGGCTACAAGAACTCTCTATCCCACAGTTCTAAACTTTCTAATACTGCATAGATCTTTCATGTCAAGCTTTAACCTCCCATTCAATTTACTCTCCATCTGTAGGAAGCAAGGTGTCACTTCCTAAAAGAGATTATATGATGATTTTGCAGTTTTCTTATCAAAGTTGTAGTCAATCTTTACTTACTAGTTCAAGCAATATTTGTAGAACTGTCGCCCCAAACCAAACACTCATTTATGTTCCAACTGTATACCCCGCCAAGATTATAGTAATTATTCACACTCTGCTCTAAGGACTATATTGTGAGTTATGGAGAGATGCTGTGCCAAACTCATTCTTGTAATGTAAAGCCCTAATGAAACAACAAACTGCACATTATCGAAACATGTCTGGCATGATGTAATACATTTTACCTTATAAAATTACTTTCTTAAAACATTAAAATGCGAGCAACTCTTGAATGTACACATGAAGAGGTGTATGCAATAGATATGGAAATGACTGAAATTCCAGCTATCTGAATTCATAGGTGATTGTACCCAAGTTTGTAATATGACACATCCAGTACACAGAGTGGAGTCTTCATATTGCTTTACATGGGAAAACAAGCCTCTTGCCAACATGGTGGAAATATCATTTGTAGGTAAGAACTTAAGATAGCTGACTCAAGACTGGGGCTATTTATAAGTTATATAGCTCAGGGTCAGAGGAGGTGCTTAGAATGAGCAAGACTCTGGGCTGGATACCTGATCGATAAGGAAACTGAAAAGAACTACTTAAAAACATTGTCAACTTTTAAATTTTTTTCTAACCAAAATATTTGTACATAAACAAATGGATTTCAGTAACCAATTTTTTGTTTTTATTCATTAAAGAAAAAAAAAAATCACACTCTAAGTATGTCTCCTGAAGCGTTGGCTGCTTTACACACACTACATCTAATTTAAACCTCATTTGACATCTAGGAATTTACTTTGTGTTTCTGAACAAATCTGAAAAGGTTAACCATGGCAAAACCAATAATAAAATCAGGTATGTGGCTTGTAATCTCAGCACTCAGGCAGCTGAGGCAGGAGAATCCCTGCCAAAGAAGGCAGCCTGGGCTACACCAGCAAGACCCCTTGTCAAACACAAACACACACACACAGACACAGACACACACACACACACACACACACACACGAACAGACACCCCAACCCGGATCTTCTGACTAATGCTGCCTCACGAACATGTTTCATAATATACTGTATCAGCTGTAAATTAAAATACTGACCCCACTTCCCAAACAAAATTTTTGTTACCTCATGATCATATGCGATTATACTACATATGTAGCTTCTTAATGTTTTTCTGATGTGTGAATCAAAATTTTGCCAGTTCTTACCTCTTCGTGCTGGACAGAAATACTAAAAGATGCGAGTAAGAAATGTAAAGCTTTAAGCGCTTGCCTGGCAAGCTCAGGGTCCAGAGTTCAATCCCCGGTTCCGCAAAAAGAAAAAAAGGAAAAAAAAAAAAAAAAAGAAATGTGAAGCTTTAAAATAATGGGAAAAACAAACTAGTAAAAAAAAAAAAAATTCAACTTTACTTGGCTAGCACCAATCGTGACGAATTTATTGCTTGCAGATATTTCTCTCTACCTACACATCTGTACGAAGGGAAAAAATCGTATTTTAATGTGTATTTACACATCCATCTTCACTACGCAGCTTCACCAAAATGATGATAGTAGTTAATACTTGAGCCTTGCATATTTTTACTTCTCACGCCAACGGGTCGGATTTTTACACATAGTATCACCACCAATTTCGATTCAAGAATTACGTGATTTACCACAAAAAGGGTCACGACATTCAGATTCTGGAACTATCAACTCGCCAATCTTTCCGAAACCTAAGGAGCTGACAAAGTCTCTTCCACCCGAGGCAAGGATGGGCCAAGCCCTAAGCCTTCCTGGGGCGCTCCGTACTCACGACCACTCAAACTCAGGCTCGGGAGGTCGCTCCGGACACCGGCCGAAGGGGCAACCCCGGCCGAAGCAAGGTTACAGTAGCCTCTACCCCTCGCCCACCACACATCCTTCAGCAAGGCGCACAATTCGCCCCGTCACCAACTCCACTACCCAAGGGCGGCGGTCAGGCCGCCAAGCAGGCCGGCGCCGGCCTGTCCGCAGCTGCGTCCCAGGCACGGCCCCGGCCCCCACCGCCGCGCAGGGAGCCTTCCCTTCCCCCACCCGAGGCCGGGCCTCCAACCAACTCCCGGGCCGGAGAAACCCTCACTCCATGGCTTATTACCCCTGCTCCCGAGCTGGCACTCAATTGGGCGCGACGCGCTCGCAGCGACCGCTCCACCACCTTCCTGCTCGGGGTTCGAGGCCTTGGACCGAAGCAGAGTAGTCCGCAGGGAAGCACAATGGCGCCAGTGCCTCTCCCGGATCCGGCGCAGAACCAGCCGCCACCGTTAAGTGCCCCTCCCTTCTTCTCCTCCACCCCCAACCTCGCGGATTTGGGACTTCTCGCGAGAGTGGTGGCGCTGCAGGGATCTGAGCGCTGCGGCTGGGCTTGACGTGCCCTGCCGCGGGGTGGTGCTCTGACTGCGGCAGCCGTTGAAGGGCTGCCCCGGAAGGCAGCGAGGCGCCACCGGTAAGCGGCAGAGGCAGGGCGGCTGCCTTGCCGGAGGCGAGGCGGGCGCGAGTGCGGGCGCTGGGAGCGCGGGCGGGCGCGGGAGGCCGGGCCCTGGTTGGTTGGCCATCCGCGCCCGGCTCGCGAGGGGCTCCCGCCGCCCGGCGTCGCCCTCGGTGTTCGCCCCTGGGGGAGAACTGCGAGGCCTCCGCTGAGGTAGCGCCCGCAACCTCCTTTTTGTCCCCCGTGGAGCTTGGAGAGTGGCGCAGGGAATGTTCATTGAGTGGAGAAAAGCACTGCCATTTCCCTTGCCTCCCTAAGTGACTGACTAGACGGCTAGCCCTCCCCCACGGGGCTTGGTTTGCCCGTAATTCCCTGTAGTAACTGGGTGTTGGTGGTGGGCCGCCTTTACCGTCATATCTTTAAAAATCGTGGTATTAATCTTTCGTAGTGTAGCTACAGATTTGGCAGTAAAAAATTTTTTTCGCATATTTAGAAAAAGGCGGGGAAATTGGGGGAACAAATGATGAAGTGTCTGGACAAAACTTTAAAACAACTGTAAATGTGGTAAATTAAGATGTGAATCCTAAAGTAAAAGGCAGTAAGAGGGAAAAGCCACAATTTATATGCATTTCACTACATTCCAGTAACTGAAACATGAGGTGTTTATATACTTGTCATTTCATCCGAAGGGAACAGACTATCAATCATTCTTCCCATTTACTCTCTAGCTAGTAATTCCTTTCTTTTTTGTATTTTAGGGAATGGTCTACAGGATGTTCAGGGTATGACTACTAGGTCAGATGCGGAGTGATCTGCCTGTTTACAGCCTCCTAAGAGCAGCGATTACAGGTGCACAGCACCCAGCCTCAGTTGCCATCTTGGCGTGCACTAGGGGCAGGGCCAGCGCAGCAGGCAGGCAGGCAGGCCCGACGGAACCCCTGGCACTTGTTTTTCCTTGCTGGTGCTTTAATCCGCTGAACTATTTGGCAGGACCCCATTTACTGTCCTACAGACTAACAAACTATGCTTCACTATGATAAATGTTAAAACACCGGAAATTTTAAAAAATTAATGTTGATTAAAGTTGGCACAAATTCCAATCTTTTAGGATATGAAATAAAGATTAAGTGCTCACTATTAGATAAAGTGAGCAGATAAGATTATTTCTGAAGAAAATAAAGTTCTCTCTGTCTCTGTCTCTGTCTCTATCTCTGTCTCTGTCTCTGTCTCTGTCTCTGTCTCTGTCTCACACACAAGGAAGAACCACACAATATGGGTTCAAATTCCAGTCTTGCTTTTCAATTACCTTTACTTTGAGCAGTTCTGTTTTTGTTTTTCTTAGTTCCCTGAAAGAACAGTTCTTTAACTTTGGTAGGCCTGGGTAGGCTTTCTTTGAACTGAGATTAATCACAGTATGATATAAGCCCCATATGGTTGTTGAAAGAATTAGATGATGTGTGAGTTCTTAGGACATAATAAGCATTTTATACTTGTTAGCTGTACCTTTCCTGTTCAGACCATCACTAATATTATCTTTCTGGACTTAATATTACATAGGTCCATTAAACAGCTTTTCACATTTGTTCTATACAAGAGGAATGACTGTGACAGTATCATTTTCTTAAACTCTTAGACCATCTTCCTGAATCAGACCTGGGAGTGGGAACTTGTGTACAGAGCACCTAAACTTGTCAAGAATGCTGCAGATTTTGAAGGAGAATGGCTTTATCCCCTCCCAGCCCTGATAATATTGAGAGGTGAGTGTGGCACCTATTATAGTACCTATATTAAACAGAGCTTCTGGATTCTAGTTTTTTATTGATGCTAGTAAATAGGTAAAGACCATTGATATTAATATTTTTGTTCTTTAGGAGAAGTTGTGTGTGTGTTTCAGTGTGCCCTCCTTGCTTTGAGTTTATGACTAATTATTATCAGTGAGTAATTACTGAGATTTTGCTATGTTGAAGGCATTTTACAGGAAATTAAGGATAGAGGTAGGTAAAAATCATGGCTATATTTTTGAATTGAAATGATGAAAGTGATTTGACAGGCAAGTGTCTGAATTCAACTATTATAAACAATCCAGATTCCATGGTTACCTTTTATCCACAGAGCTCCTGTGCTTGACCTTTCTTTGCTAAATTTTTATCTTATTCAACTGACTTTGACACTTCTTTCTGTATAATCTGTATTCACCACTTGCCAAGACCATTCACATTCGTTTCTGTTTTTGAACTTGGTTTCTACTTTAAGTAAAAGTCTTCACTATTATTATTTCTTCCTCTTTATACAATCTGTTAGCTAATCGTGATTGTCCGATCCTTTAGTCTTGTGATTGAACTATTTTCCCAGTCTGCGTTATTATAGTTTGTGTTCAGGGTATTGAATTTCAGAGTTCCTGTATTCTCTTTTTATCATTCTATAACCTTCAAAGAAGCTTCTCTCTGATAAGGGCAATTGTAGAAATACTATTTGCAATTGTAAAGATATTGGTTGTGATAAATTTTTGCAAATGATTGTATATAATACATATAAAAATCTATAAAATATACATTATCTATCTATCTATCTATCTATCTATCTATCTATCTATCTATATTTTAAGTCAGTGTTTCTCTGTACTTCAGGCTGACCTTAAATTCACAGTGCTCCTGCCTCACTCTCCTGATTGCTGGGGATACAGACATTCACCATCATTTTTTGTTACAGATTATTTCTTAATCTTTTCAGAGGAGACAAAACTCATGCAGAGACAGAAGTGTTTATAGTAAGATCCATAATTTGAAAACAAGTGATGTCAATTTATTTTCAAATGCAAACTGTATTATTCAGTAGAGAAGGGAATCTGGTATCATCAACTAATTTGCCAATCTACCGTTTAAATTTAGAGATGAATGCCAGGGGTAGATTAAGGACATGTTTTTCCAACAAACATATTACCAAATAAAAAATATATTACCTAGAAGGCCTTTGCTCTGCAGGTTTGATGGAAGGAATTCTTTTCATGCCAAAAATAGCAAATACCTATTTAATGCATTTGTAAATTTGTATTTTCTCTTCAAATTTTCTTGTAGGTGCCATGTTTACCAAATGTGCATCCAAAATATTGGCTAGCTTCTGCTGGATTAGCAAAAACTTTCAATCTTCAAAGGAAATAGCTTAAAAATATATAAAAACAAGTAAAACAGAATGCCACTGTGGACTAAATGTAGTGACAGCTACTCAGGAGGCTAAGACAGGAGGATCAAGAATTGGAGGTAACTTAAGGAGACGTTATCTTTAAATAAATAATTAAGTGTTCGGGTGGAAATATAGCTCAGTGAAAAGCATTTGGGCTTTCTTTCTTTCTCTTTTTTGAGACAGGGTCTCACTATGCAGTTCAGGCTGGCCTGGAGCTCACTTTTGTAGCCCAGGCTGGTCTCGAACTTGCACCTATCCTCCTGCCTCTGCCTTGTAAGTGCTGGGATTACAGGTGTGCACCACCATACCCAG